>JABUQX010079505.1:0-12500 GCA_015478945.1 Trachelipus rathkii
AATGTAGTATTATGAATAATTTTATAACTAGCTCAGTGATATTACTAAAAATATGTATTTCCTTTTCCTATGATATACTTGTATGCATTATTGTAGTTTTTTGATAGATATATATTAATTATTATATTTTTTATTATTTTTTTTTTTTATTTTTTTTTATTTTTTATTTTTTATTTTTTTTTTTTTTTTATTATTTTTTTTTCATTTTCTCCGCTACTAGAATTTATCGACTAATATAGGCACATTACCATCCAATGTATTTTATAACCGTTTTACTGTATGATACATTTAATTAGTTATTAAGATACATATGACGGTTTACTACTCACTTAAAATTATAATAAACCGCTGGCCTAATATATTAATAATATAATAATATATATTATTAATATATATATTATTAATATATATATATATAATATATATTAATATATAATATATAAATATATAGTATATATATATTATAATATATTATATATATTAATATAATATTATTATTAATTTATATATATATATATATATATATATGTATATATTTATTCATTACCTTATATATATAAGGGGGTGGGGGTCAGCGTACTCAGTTAATGATAGAGGGTAAGTACAGGGTTTGTGCCCCTCGGGGATAGTTGTAGGTAGGATATAGCGTGTGGCTAAGGCTTCATGGATCCTGTAATAAATATCCGAAAGTTGACTTGTACATTTGCTTGGACCGGAATTTTTGCCCTCACAAAGAACGAATCGTACCGTACCAAAAACTTTAAGTTGTATCTGAATATCATATGGTTAGATATATAATTTATGTAGGTTTAGAGGCGACATATATAACTATCTATATACAATCCATAGATAATCTCAAAATAACTAACAATTAATAGAGCTACATAGCAGGGAAAAGGATGATACCATTGCTGGAATGCTGGCCACATTTATTAATTTAGGTACTATAGCGGAAAATGTTAATAAATAAATAATAAAAAAGATAAAAAAAGAATATAAATATATAATATTATATTTTATCTTAAAAAAATAGTCTTGTAAATATAAGTACTATTATATAATCAGGCGAATAAAGAATTAATAACTAATTTTTAATTATCCCTTATTAAATAAAAATTATTTATGATATTGATAAAAATGTAAAAAATAAAAAAATAAAAAATATAATATATTATTATTCGCTATATTATTATTAATATTAATAGTAATATGATTAGAGAGCCATCAGTTTTAAGTAATAGAACGTTTTTTTATTAAGTTACTTAACGTTTAAAAATTTATACAAATTAAAGACTTTTTCTTTAAGATTAAGCGCTTTTAGTATTGTGCTTTTTTCTTTTCTACTGAATATCAAAATAGTAATTAACCAAACCAAGGGTATATATACTTATAATATATATATTATTATGTATACTAGTATAAAATCACTAATACTTAATAGTATGTAATATATACTACTACTAAGATATACGCTATCTATAATGCATCTCCTAGTATAATTGATAGCAGGATGTGATACGGGGCTTACCTCTCTTATCAGGCCTTTATCCGGGATACTTCTCTCTATATAACGTTTAACGGTGGTGGTAGACTTATAATTTACTATCCTACTACTCTACGGTATGAAGGTGATCTCTCTACGGTACCTCTATCCTATATATATCACCTAATAATAGCTACTTGGTTTGGTGATGTTATACTAGCTGTATATGGTTATATATGAGTTATATACCTTATTCCTCAAGTCTCCCATACTATACTCTACTCTAATGAGGGTGATCAAATATGTCAGAAAGGGAAATGAAGGTAAAAACGTAAGGAGTAAAAGTGAGTGATTGCTTTCCCACTGAATCCGAACTGTTAGGCTCATTAACGTCTCTCCGGCTTTTCGTTCTGTTTCTTTTTTTCCTTTACATTGTTTATTATAGTTCATCATTGTGCCTATGTATAGTATACCTCACTTAACATTTATTTAGCCTGTATAGTTTAATTTATATAATTTTAATTTTATCATACAAATAATTATATATTATATATATATATTTAATATAATATATATAATAATATATATATATATATATATATTATTATATTATATATTATTATTATATTATATATTACTATTATATATTTGTTAATATACATATAATATATTTATATTATATTAATATATATATATATATATTTAATATATATATTATATTAAGTTTAGATATATATTGATATATTTATTAATTATAGTCGTTCGCCATTAGTATCCTATAATTTAATAATATATATTTATTTTTCAAAAGGATACTAAATTTAATTTATATAATATATTATTATTTATATATTTTATTATTTATTATTTATATTTTTTTTTTTTTCTCATTTTCCTCATTGAAATAATTTGTTAATTAAACATATCTTAAGGATTTCAAACAAGGACTATATTTGACAATTTTTTCGCTGTTATATGCTATTGTATAGTTTTTTATATTTAATTGAAATAAATTAATATTTGAATTTTAGATTACTTTTTTTATTTTTTTTTTTTTTATTATTTTTTTATTATTATATTTTTTTTTTGTTATATTATTTTTTTTTTTTTTTTTTTTTATAAATAATTTATTTCGACAATAAAAATTTGCTCAAGGATTTAACCATAACAATGTTATTAATTATAACCTTTTTCCTGTTTAATCATATTTGTTCATATTATACTATGTTTTTTGAGATAAAATTAGGGATCGACTGATAGTCTGATTCGCTTACACAAGCTAACATACACCACACACCACCTAATGTATATATAACACCACACATATATTATATTATATATATATATATAATATTATATATATATATATAATATTTTTATTTTAATTTAATTATTATATTTATAATATTAATTATATATATATATTATTAACACACAAGTTTATATATAATTATATATATATATATGAATTAGGGTATTTGGAGAGCTTCTCTACATGACCGTTCAACTGGGTTATTATGATGTAACTTTAGGCTAGATATTAGAAATCTGGATATATTCATTTTTAAGTGGAATATTATTGATTTTTAAAGTATGTGAATTTATTAAATATATAAGCTGTTATTACAAATCGGTAAACTAGCTTATGAAATGATATATGTATATATTGGCATCTCTAATATCAAATGCATTCGATTTGCTGGCGGCAAATGTGGACAAATCAAGATGCGTTGAGCAGTACATAAAGTGTCATTTTCCCTTCGAATTTTAATAAAAGAATAGTCAATATTTATAATAGAATAAAAATCTAGGAATGCAAGTATATAGTAGTTTCTTCCAAAACAGCAAGTGGTCCGTTTCTTTAGTACCACAATGTAATTCACTGTGCACACAAGTTATAATATGGAATTTGCGTCACTCTCCCCTTTGGTTCTCGCCCAAAATAGATGGCTATTTGAGTGTCTTGCATTGTTAAATTCGATATGCGCGAATAATACTTTCTATATTATTAATTAAAGTTCTGTAGGGATTCGGCTAAACTAGTTTTTTTGGTATGCTTCCATTTACTGTATCTAAGATTAGTTAAAAATGGAGGTTAGTAGAGAAGATAAAATCGTAGGTATAAAGAATAGATATATAAATAAGTTATGACAGGTTTGATTTATATATAATGATGGGTTTTAATAACGTAAGCGCTGAATATAACTGAAAACTATTATCAGATACCATTCTACTGAGTTATTTTGCTGTATTTATTCCTCGGAATTATCTAACGTAGAGCTTGTGAATATTATATGTACAATTTATATCTGTATGGTAATAAGAGAGTAGTAGGCGAATGGGATTTGTTATATATATACGATGTTGAAATAAAAACACTGCCAATTTTAATTTAAGGCGTGAAACATTTGAAGAGGAGGAGAGAGAGAGAGAGGAGGAAGGAGGCAGGACTAATGTTAGAGCAGGTGGGTCATGGGAAGAGAAAGAAAGTGGAGGAAGAAGAACGAGAAGGAGGCCAGGATGTATAATGGAAGATATGAGAAGAGAGAGAGAGGAGAGAGATAGTAAGAGATCAAATATATATTATATATATTATATTATATATATAGTTATAATATATATAATATATATAGTATATATATATAATATTAATATATTATTAATATATTATTTATTAATTATATTAATATATATATTATATATATATATACTTTTTATTAATAATTTATATTTATTAAAGTATATATTATAAATATAATATATATATATATGTTATATTGAAATTTATTTTCGGGCTTTAAAGTACCTGAATATAACTTCAAAAATCGTGGTATTCTATAGTTAATCTACAATGGAGAGGGTTGAAGAGTGGCAGACGCTCTTCATTGTTCCTGTTAACTCGTTCGGGTTGCTGGAAGCACCACACATAGGGTAATTTAATACGGGCAGAAATGGACTCTGTGCTAGGTCAGGGATGACCTCAATGTGAAGACTACACTTGCCCACATGAAATTACTTAGTTATCTTCAAAGGACACGGCATACCTGGTTGACGGAAACCTTTTAGGTTAAACCAAACGCGGCTCGGCGAAGAATGTTTTATTTTGGTACCAGGAAGTTTAAATAATACTGTTTAAGAAAGTAGAGATGCCTCGACTTACTGTCGCTCTCTTTATATGTGGCGGACAGATATATCGATATAGGGAAAGGACAATGTGCACAAGCGTTTCTTGGTAGATGATACAGAAGGAGATAGGAGGTTTCTGAAGTGATGGTATAGCTTTGTATAGGCGGAGATGCCGAATGAGGGGAAGAGAGAGGAAGAGAAACGTATTGTTGGAAATTAAAATTCTTAGAGGACTATGATACGAATGGAATACTAGGTAAGTTGGACTTTTCCTCTGTCATACTTAGTCAGCATAGAACATTATTTTCGGGTCACACGATTAACAGGGACACCGTGCAAGTAATAAGGTAAATTAACAGTTCATTATATAGGAAAAGGTGAAGGGGGGGTGGATATAATTTAGTAGAGAATGAAAGAGAGATAATAGGAGGATTATACTTGTTTGCTGATTTAAGGATTTCAATGCAAAGAGTGGGAAGGATGAATGAAGAGCGAGTATAGTGGTATGAAGAATGGTAAAGGACAGTACAGAGAGGAGTATATAGATGAGAATATTAATTTTAGAAAGGGAGATGTTGATGATAGATTTATCTGTCTGGTGCTAAAGGAATGAGGATTTGACTAAATTGTAGTTTTATTTTTACACACCAGAGTGACCTCACTATAAGTCAACAAAGTGTAAATATAAGTATGGAAACTAATACTATTACACAGGAGTAAATTTGATACCAAGAAGATTTAATTGAGTAGACTATCGAATTATAAGTCGTCACTGAATAGTAAGTATCTTAATAATATATGAAATGCGAATAAGATAATCTACGAGTAAACAAATTGGAATTCGGATTATAAATTTTGGTGACGGAAAGTGGTGGTGAAGGCAGAAAACTGCACAAAATAAAGAAAAGAGAAATGTAATGAAAAGTGGAATCACTGAGAGTGGTGAAAAGCAATCGGGAATATTACAGCTGAATAAATTAAAGTGAGTTTAACTTATATTAAGAAACATTGAAGAGATAATAGAAGAAGATGGGGGTAGATTAACTCAACATAGTAACAAACTGTTAGGTAAAGATAGAGATAGTGAAGTACTACTTTATGACAAGATGGGTAGGTAAATGGATCGTAAGATACAAAGACCCAAGTATAAAGTCGGTGTGAATTGAAGAGTATAGGAGACAATAAAGACATAACATTAGTATTAGATTATAAGAGACGGTGGTTTATTAAAAATAGAACTATGCATAACAAGGGTCTACAGTATGTGGTGAGTCAGTAAATGATGCTAGTAAGAAGATAGTGAAATAGTAGAAAGATAGAGTAAACTGCTCAAAGGTAGAGGAGCTGAAGAATAACTGATGGGATAGAAATTATGAATGAGGCAGTTAAGGTAAAAAGTATATTTATTTAGACTGCAAAATAAACATATATGATAAGGGATCAAGTATATAGAGGGAATAAGAGTAGCTACACAAGTTAGATATAGAGCGAGAAGTTTTGGTGAGAATAATAGACATTAATAAACAGTTGAGATATGATACGGAGTACTTCAGATGAAATCTAGTGCATAAAATATGTTTGAATGATAAAGGAGGAGGAGAAGTGGATGATTCTCCGTTCCACAGAAGAATAGTGGGATATTATTTATACTATGTTTGATAGCGAAAGAGCATAGGAAAATAATTGGAATAGAATAGATATTTTGAACTGTTTATAGGTCGTTTTTACGAGTAAGTGTAACAGTTACAGAAGTAGATGGGGAGTCAAATTTAAAGTGCTATAATAATTTAAGTATAGGTAAAAAGGTAAGATATCACATAGGAGTACATGCAAAACTCGAGTGATGGAGGTATTTCACCTTTGTTGAACCCTGGCAAAAATAACATAAATAGGAAAAAATGAAGATAAATTATAAAAAGGGGTCGAGATAGTAGAGTAAAGAAGACCAGAATGGGAACAGATATCAGAGAGTGTTTTATTTACACGGTATATAGAAAGAACATATTTTATAGCTCATGAAGAGACTTCTCCTGTACTGACAAAAATCGTCGTTTTATTTTATTTGGAATCCTTAAGACAAAGGTTTCGGGAATACACAACAATGCAATATATGCTTTCAATGAGATGTCTTAAGCTAATATATTGCTTTTACGATTATAATCGTCACGCACGATGTCAGGAGAATGGATGAGAGTTGCTATGGAGAGAGCATGTTACGATATAGCAATTGAGAGGGTTTAAGAAAGGAGATGGAAAATACTCTGGGAGAGTTATTGTATAAGAGAAAACTCGTAAATGTGACGTATTAAATATGTAAGGTAACAGCAAAGTATAGAGAATCCTCACAACAGCGACGCTTGTTCGTATCTGGTTAATTTTTCTTTTTTATATATACTCATTTACTGTTGGTATTTAAGTTTTGTGAATTGGCTTTATAGAGCACACTACAGCAAGTAAAGAAACCACCTCTACTGAGCTTTACATTTTAAGAATTGACCCACATTATCCTTTCCTCCTTGCTTCCATCAAATTATAATTAGCGGCTTTCGTCCCCTTCCCCACGCCCTCTCAGTAGTTGTAACCAGACTGGCGAGTAACTTTTAATTGTGCTGAGTATTTAGAGGGGTCTGGAAGCCGCCCCGTAATTGAGACGACAATAAACTTTTTATGAAATGGTAATTATCGAATGGTACCAACCAAGTTTTGAAATATCTATCACCAAAATTGCAATCATAGTGTCAAAATCCATCCAGATATGTGCAATCTACAATTATATTTAATAAATCCGTGTAATTATAGAATAATACTCAAGGATGTGTAGATGTTATAGTACTATACTGAACAACTACCATAAACCCATTGATGGTATGTCATTAATTACGTTGGGACCATAGAAAGTTAGGATATAACGCCAACTAGGACGCGAATTTGTTAGTGAATAACTATATATATATATATAGTGATTACTATAGGTGCCTAATTCAAGTAAAAAAGGAATATCACGCTAAAGATGAAAATAATAATAGATGAAAAGAATATAATATTATTGAAAAAGGCCGCCCTATTAGTGAAAATACTTATTATGGGGGTAAGGTTAATCCGTAGATATATATGAGTATACTTCAACTAAATATTGTTAATAATGTATATACTTTCGATTACTATACTATATAATATATATACCAGCAAGAGAATAGCTCAATCTTTAGTAAATAATCATGGTACGGAGAAATTAATGAAAATCTATATATATTAGGTAATATAGCGATGTATATATATGTGATGATTTCGCAAATTGTATAGTCGTGATACCATTAATGCAGTATAGTTTTCGCTATATTGAATATTACCGTATATATATCTTTCATATATATAACGGCTGATATATAAGTATATATATGTATGTCGGTAGATAGCTCTTAAATGAGGCAAGTGCATAGCCAATTATCATATGCAGTTATAGAAGATATATGGTGTATTTAATTATAAACTATCTCAATATGCTTGGTATATACAGAAATAAATTAGTGATTACTAAGATATACAGAGAAGTATTGGTGAATGATTTTTAATACTGTAAAGAGAATGAAAATATAATTGAAAAATACACATAAACTCACTTTAATTGCTTATGTGGAATTTACTGATGGCAAATAAATGATAGTGAACCTACAAAGTAATACCGAAGAGAAATAGGTTTGATAGATGATAGAACATTTAAGGCTTCTTGTTTAAAAAGATACCTAGAATAGTAATTTTACTACACATATATTACTTATATATATATAATCAATAAATTGATAATTAGGAAAGGTATACTAGATATTATTGACACTCATATTATAGAATAATTATAGTGATTTATCATATGATATCATAATAGGAAGGTATATATATCGAATTCATTTTTAAAACGTCTTATCTATATGTTGAATGGTATTTGTGATGGTATCTATACCTATATTATATACTTGAGATCAGTGACAGGAACTGCCAACGGGCTCAGAGAAGCGGCCTAACTGGATATATATATATATACCATTATATAATCAGCTGCTCCGGTCAACACTTCGATTAACGAATTCGAGATTGAAACGATAATAGAAATTATTTTGAATTTGTCGATGATAGAAGGATTATTGTCTCTTAAATGCTAATGAATTACCATTCCGTCATGTATTTCAGTTAATAGATGGAAAAACAACCGGTCCTAAAACTTCTGAAAGGGTTATTGGAAGGAAAATTCAGGAAGATTTAACTAAATTAAAAATAGTGCATTTTGTGCCTGTACATTGCAATCTTGGACAGATTCCCGAAGACATTGTACAACAATTAAGCACAGACCAAAAATATTTTGCACGAAATGTGCACAAGCATATGTTCAGGACATATTTCCTCAGCGTTAGCAAATAAATCTCCAGGGACTATTCATCATGCAAGATTTACAAAAGCGAACAGAATTTTACGGTTCTATGTTTCAAACGAGGAACCATCCCAAAACCTTAGGGATCTAGTAGACATAATAATGAAAGTTTATGCACCAGGATGGTTTAGGATAAAATCTCACCCCAAAGCAACCGATGGAGCTGTAAATTTCTGGTATTTGATATCCATGGTTAACAAAGTAAAACACAAATATGCTATCATTATGAAACAGGTGCTCACGCACAACTCGTACTTTGCGAATCCAGAAAACATATTGCTAGCCATGTTGGCGGACACAAGAGAGAAGATAAGAGAGTTAGCTATTCACCGAATACTACACGTAAGGAAACAAAATATAAATGCAAGAAATTTTGAACTTCCATCAACATTAAACTTTATTGCAGATGACTATCCGAATATGATCGACTGGAGCAAGGAAAATATAACAGAACCACCACTTCTAAAAGACATTGGAAATGATTATCTGCGGAAAATGAACTCTTAACCCATACATAACATTTCCTTTCAATGTCACAGTCAGGGAGTATAACGTGCCTGTCACATTTAGTAACCAAGCTTTGGAGGTTTAGAAATTTGGATACAATAGGTAGGTCATTCAAATATTTTGAAATGGTATTAGAGTTTCACTATTAAACACTTCAGATTCATCTGGAATGGAACAGTGGTGTCAGTAAGGAATATATTATAAAGTGTTATAATTATTATTATTATTAATATATTATATATACTATATATATATTAATTATATTAATATAATATATATATCTATATTATTAATATTATTATTATATTTATTATATTATTTTATATATATATAAGGAGGATATTATTATAGGTGTGGGAAGGGGAGTGTGTTGTGTACCTAAAGTATGGTTGTGAAATATAATTTTAAATTAATAATGCAAATTAATTGAAAAGATAGATAATTGTGGGTTAGAATAGAGAAAGGTTTAAATTTTCAAATAAGAAACGAAGAGGTATCATATAAGCAGGGCGCGGTAAAATTAGGAATTAAGATAAATAATATAATGGGGCTTATGTTCTATTTAAGATATTGTGGAGAAGAGCATCTACTTGATAATTATATTGAACGTGAATGGGAGGGGAGTTAGGAACACAACATTTGGATGGTAAATGAAGATGTCTGGAAAAAAGGGAGTTTAATAATTGGTATTGTAGTGTGTGTTAAATAGGGATCTATAGTTAGTTATTTTAATAAATGATGGGTTATATTTATTAGGCGTTTATTCTTTTTTATTATATTATTATTATTATTGGATTATTATTATTATTATTATATTATGGCCTTTATTATTTAAGAGTAGGAATAATTATGTATATTACTAGTAATTAAAATTCGATGTTGTGATGTAGATGTAATATTAGCGGATTGAGTGGAGTATGTAGAGAGTATGTTTTATGGTAGTTAGATGTAGGGGCGAAAGGAGAGTGTGGAACAGGTATACGAATGAACCTAAAGCCTATAGCAGCTGATATAGTGAGTACTATAAATGATGGCCAAATCCATTTAGCAACCGAATCAGACATAGTGTAATTACTATAATTCTGTGATAATATTTGACAAATCCTTATTTTTCGATTTTCGTGAGACGTTAAATTGACCTGTTGAGCGCTAATTTTCCAAATTGTTTCGTACTTGCATTGAATTTCAGTATAAGGAACAACAAGCGGTTGTTTTCTTCATATCGCAACCACTGTTTGTAGGTATTAGAAACGTTGCTGGCGCCATTTTTCAACACATTCCTCCTCTTCAAAATATAAAGGGGGATGGTTTGCAAAGATGTTGCAAAAATCATATTGTGTTTTGACATTTGAGTATTAACAGCTATTCATAACCAAAATTTTGTATGAGTTTTTTTTTTCAAGTTTAATAATATTGGGATGTCTATTATTATAATAAGCTGCAATTTAATTTCTTTAATTATTTTATCATAATTAGTAAAATTAATAAATAATAAAAAATTAATAGTTGCACGGCTAGCTGCTAGTTGTATTATAAATGGTAAGTGTGATGCGACAGTTGACCGAGACCACCTTTTCGATATGAGGAATGAGATAAAGGTCTGAAACTGGAATATAAGCTTATATGGGATAAGCGATTGAAACCGTGAATCATTCAAGTCGGTAAATGATGGTATATAGAAGGGGGGTTACCCCCGAGGGTGGACGCCGATATTGCGCTAGCCCTTGTGGCGGGATCTGAGCGATCGACATTAGGCCTAAATGAACTTGGAGGTCAGGAGACCGAAGGCTCTGTCTCGACCGACAGGAACACAGACCGAAGGTCTGTTGTTTGTCTGTTTGTCTGTTTGTATTTTTATTTCATTATTATTGGCTTTTCAATTTATTTATGAAGGCGAGTGTCTGCAGAGGAATGATCGAGGGAGGTGGAGGGGGTGGGATAGGTGGATAGGAGTATTAGCGCCGATAGAGGGAGTACGATGTGAAGTCTTGATAGGAACATTGTATTTTTACTAATGGTTTCTCTGGCGTGTCCTTCGGCGTCTCGGCGGTATATTAGGCATCTGGAACTTGTGCCTCGCAACCGCACTTTAGTGGCGGGCAAAGAATCCGGCCTCCAAGGCACCAAGAAGGGGCGCCTGTAGGCAGTTATGCTTTGGTCTCGTCACGGATTTCGGGCTCTGCGCAGCTCTCTCTCGTAGGAGAGCTGTAATGTGGACAGAGTATATAAGAGAGTCTAAGATAGAAATGTGCTCATCATCTGTCAGGAACAGAGTTGTGGATTAGTACGTCTAGTGTTTGAGGAGGAGGCGGTTATGGAGGACAGGGAATAGCAGTACGCGGAGGTACACGTCCGGGAGTAGGTTTACCGGAATAGGCAGGGGATGGTGGTATCGTTATCTTCAAGAAGGGGGACACGCCAAGTAAAGGTTTTCAACTAGCATATTGTAGGGATCGGATTTTTTGGGATACAACTTCACATGATGCGGATAAGATAGAAGAGGACGGCGGAATTGTATTAGAAGATGAGAGATAGCTCAGAGGATTCGATCGTGAATTTAGCTTGGAACGGACTGTGGGGTACGATCAGAAGGGATTATGAGAGCATCTGGGAGTGGGATCTTTGGAAGACGGACAGGATCGGAACACGCGTGCATTGGGGAGGGCAGGCTTTTAGTCGGTGCCACATAGACAGTCTTTATAAAATATAAACAGCGTATCTTAAATCATCATAGTATTAGGAAAATGTGCTTAATAATATGTGTTCCGATTCTGGGTCTGGTGACATGCACTTATTATCGCAAATAATGGTTGTCGCGTAGAGTGACAAAAACAAAATATTAAATAAATAAGGAGGTGTTAGAAATTTTCATTATTGCCTTAAGGTTCGGAGGGGAGACTTTATAATGGAACATAGACATGAAATTTTTTTATTTACGTATTTGATAACAGGGTTGCCACT
>JABUQX010079505.1:17500-28696 GCA_015478945.1 Trachelipus rathkii
GGCCCTCCAGGAGACGGTCCCACACGAAAAGCGCAGAGTGCATAGCAGAGGGAAGGACGGAGAGGAATGATGAAAGAACAAGAGAATTGGAAAACAGAGAAAGCTCATGTGGTAGAGCAGATGAGCCGCGGCCAATGTGGGTGCGTGCTGAGTTAGTAAACATGCATTTAATAATCGCAATATTGGTGTCAAATCGTATAATGTTTTATCGAACCTGTAGAAACTCGAGTATGATAGTTACAAGTCCCTAAGGGCACCTGTGCAAGCCCCCCAGGAGCGGAGCCCCAGACGAATAAAAATGAAGAAACGCAGGAGGAAGAAGGAGGTAAGGGATAACTAAGGATGATTCCCAGAGATCCCCATAAGGAGTTGGACAGATCGAACTCCCATAAAGGACGTTTTCACTATCCATAAAATGGAATTTTAGAACTTAATGGTGAATTCAGGTATTAATTTGATCGATCTTCTGTAGCAAGAGATGATCACTATAGACAATTAAAATACTGAAACAGTTAGCCAATGAAGCCCATTGATTTACGGCCTGCTAAAAATTAAATTGAATAATTTTTCTTATACACACTATAGAAATCAAATGATGTACAAAAACTATGAAACTTAGCTCAACGGAGCTTACTTAATTGCACTGGCCTCTCCTAACTATCTACCATTCTATTCCTATCTTTCTTAAATACTTGTCTACCTTAGTCCTTCACCACCGTACCTGGCTTAAACATAGCTATCTTTAGCATAATACAACATATTTAAATTACTGCCGTCTCTCTCTCTTCTCTCTCATCTCTCTCTTCCTCTCTTCTCTCTGTGGCTAATAGCCACGCCGGTGCCCTACCTCCCTTCTCTGAGATCCCCCACCGTCTGCGCCTTCCCACTCTCGCGTGTCTCTCTCTCTCGGCGCAGCATTGCCTGTCAGAGGCTAGCATCTGCTAGGTCCTCTCTTGCGTCACAGTCGTCGTCGGGCGTGAGCGAGAGCTAAGAGAAATGGATACGAAAGGGTTTATGGTACTCTCTTCCTCTCTCTCTCTCTCTCAACACTGTCTTTCCTATAGTCATTAATTTTCTTACCTCCAAAAGATTATTTTTTTCCAAAACATATCAAAACTAACGTCACCATCGTGTGCTTGCTTGGATGGGCGTGTTTCCTGACCTGTGCACTTATTTGGTGTTTTCGAATCGCTCCTAACTGTACAGGCCTTCTCATTCTACGTTAAAGTAACTCGTTTTTAACAATATTAACTTAACATGCTAAGCTCCACAGAAGGTCTAGTATAACACTTAGCGCCTTATTCTTAAGCTTCACAACTTTGAGTTGAGGTCAACATGCATACTACTGGGAGCTGATTTTGTCTGTTTTACCTCCAAAACACAGGTTAAGAAATGATGAATATACATCTGATAAGACGATAGATGGAAAGTTCCGTGATGATTCTCAGTTTCATAACTAGGTGTCAGTGCATAAAATGGGGCACTCCATCTTTTGATGATATCTGCGAGTATTATTTATTGGTTTTCATGTTAGCTGGTAAATTTTTGTTTTTCCTTCCTGTCATCGTCGTTCTCTTAGTGTACTATTATATAGTATATTATATATATATATATATATATATAGTTATATATATATATATATATATATATATTATATATTAATATATTATATAAATATATTATATATATATAATTTGTTTGGTAGGTTTGGGCCGTCGTTTGTTGGTTATTTTATTATTATAGCAACACACCCTCTCGACACACACACGACAGACCGTTGAGACCTAACATAACTTATTAAGGGACAGCTTATCCTTAAATAGATTGTTCCTAACCAAACCGTACGAACGCTACTCTTACATAGCGCATCGACTATTTCTATAATTATGAAATTCTGTAAACCGTCTTCTAAACTTTTTGCGTCACCATATTTGTACATTTAAAAATCAATTTACATTTTTCTTTTGTATATTTAACAAATATTTTTCTCAATGCATACTGAAACATTTTTATTTCATTTAAAGTTATTTTGGTAAGTTTTTATTATTTTGTAGTTTTATTTTTGTTTAAAGTTTATTTTTATTTATTTATTTTTGTTTTATAAGTTTTTTATTTTATTTTTGTAAATTTTTATTTCAAGTTTTTTAATTTTCTTTTACATTTTTTTTGTTATAAGTTTTATTTATTTATTTTAAATAATAAATTTTTGTTTTTTATTTTTATTTTTTCTAATAGGATATTTTTAAAATATTTATTTTATAAAAGTTTTTAAATTTAAAATTTATTTATACTTTTTTAAATTGTTTTTATTGAAAAAAAATTTTATAAAACATTGTTTTACTATGTTTACTATTTGTTAATATAGTTTTTTTTGTTTGTTTTTTTTACTATTAATGAGGGATTAAATTTAATATCGCAAAAACACTCCCACCCCCTCCTCTCGTCTCCCACCACCAAGCCTTGCTCTACTGTCTTAACTCTTGTAAGTTTTTCCTCGAATCAAGGACGTCTTTTTTATGAATCATTCATCGGACGGTCATGTGTTCAAAGAGGATTGCGTTTGAACTCGTTTATTAACAACTATGCCAAGAAGAACCCAGGGATGCTGTTCATTGCACGAAAGTTATGCCTTCAAAATTCTCTTTTGGAAAAATTTTCACAAAATACACCTACAAAGAGTTTATAGTTATGTACTGAGTGAAGAAGTTCGTCTTATGGGGAACTAATACATCAGTGTGATATGAAGTTCCCACTGTTATGTCCTATAAGGTAGTAAGATTATATGGTAACGCGTATGTAAAAAAAATGCATAGCCCGAAACGTTCATACAACAGCAACAAACATTCCATCGCAGTCGTTACGGTAAACGCGCTTATACTCTTATAAAATTAATTATACGAGCTACTTAACAAAGTCCAACAAAGCAAAGGGCGTTGTACTGCGATACAGACTCTTTTATTTTTTTATCTGGAGGTAATTCCGGAAGTTCAGAATCAGAAAACGTTTTAGGTGAGTTGGAAGAAAAGAAAAAAATGGTATAGATTTTACTGTTCTGGATTTTATCGTATCGTGATTCCCCTCTTGTGTTACTGAAATTCCCAAAGTCTTACTCCCTGTTAAAAAAGAACTCGCAGATGGAAATAATAAATATTGTAAAAAGCCAAATAGGTCTCTACAAATCAATAAACGACACTTAGAATACAATTAATTTTCCGCACGAACCGGTTGAAATAAAGTTAGTGACTGATCTGTTTTTTCAGAAAGTAGTGTAGGTCACCAACCGATTCAACAAGACGATCGACTAGGTATAATGGATAATCAATAGCCTTATAAGGCAAAATAAACGAATGGCACCGAGGCAATGCGCCCCACTCAACTTGAGCAAGAGCTTCCAAATTTTGTTTTTTTTCTACTGGCTCCTTTTTCGAACCAAAAATGACACACTGGTTAAGTCCCCCAAGCCTAGATAGCCTCATCATATTCAAACTTTGAATTCGATCGAGAAAGTGGATCTGAAACAGCGAAATATAGTGGCGGACTATTGTGTTTTTGTGACTAATTCAGTTTCTTACAGTGGTGTTTTAATTGTGAGTGTTTAAGTTTAATTAAAAGTGTCCTTAAAGGTAAATACCAGTGCAAATTAAAAATGGCCGAGAACGGATTGTTTGTGCTCGCGGACCGTAGTTTTGGAGACCCCTGGACTGAAAAGAAATTGTCACTTAACTAGTTGAAATTGACCATTAAAATTTCATTTTCATGGAGGATGGAGAACCTCGTTTTGGGGGTCGGTCCTCCATCTCTTAATGGGGAAAATTATCATTTCTGATTTCCTCCTCTGTAATAGCCCTTCCGTTATCCTCCTCCATACTTTCTGCTATGGCACTTCCTTGATAAACAAATTCACATGGTTGTCCGTCTAGAAACTTATAACCAATCATAACTAGAGTTCTACAGGCTGTAGTTTCACAAAACATAATAACATTGGGACACACCAAATATTGGGATTTATAAATGCAGCCAATGGTTTTACATAATACGAAACGTCACGTCGACCAGCTTTCGGCTCATTTGCTCTTTTCGGCACACTGAGCCTTTTCTCTGTCTCCAATTTCTTGTTCCTTTTCATTCCTCCGTCTTCCTCTGCTATGCACTCTGCTTTTCGTCTGGGACCGTGTCCTAGGTGCTCTCAAACATCCTTGAGGGTTCTAAACCCCTTAAAATTAAGTTCTACGTCCTTGTAAACATAAGGAAAGACATTTCACTTGGGTTATTATGTGTTTACTTCAAGATTTCAACTCTAGTTCCGTCAGAAGAATACTAATCTCTGATTGGAAACCCTCCGATTTTGTTCCCCTACTACAGATAACGATTAAATGTTAAATAAATCTTTGGAATTCATTCTCTTTTATATATGTTTTTCACATGCTAATAAGCCACGTACCACAGCAACGTAGAAAAGACGATCTAACTATCGAATTGGGTGTAAAAGGCCACTATTAATAGATTGGAATCATCACGAGAATGAGTCTAGCTGATCATTTAAAACCGTCCTAAGACAAAAAGCCCGTTAAGGGATTAATTCCTTTCTAAAGTTCCGTTAAAAACTTAAAACGGTCATCACCGAACTCCTAGAAGCTATATAACTTTCGACACATGGTGTCAAAATCTAACGAGTGATGAAATGATGGAAATTTCCAAATTCAAATCACCTGGACATGACTTGAGATTTTCTGCGGCCGGGCTTGGAGATTTCATCCTGAATCCTCGATCCTAAAACAACTCTTTGCTCACTCGACCGCAGCGTTTGCCGCTCCTATACTTAAAAAAGAGTGAAACTCCTCCGGATGGGTGCCTTGACAAAGTCAGCAGCAACTTAGGTGGTCAAATCAGCAGCATACGTAACGAAAAATCGCCAAAAAATTAAAAAAGTGCCTTGTGAAATGACTTAAGTTGCCGATTAGCGACAAATGCTGGCAGCTGTTATTGCTGTCGATAGTTGCGAAATTATATATATATTACTTTATATATATTATGTATATATATATATAAAAAAAAAAAAAAAAAAATATATATTATACGAATATATATATATATATATATATGATATATATAAACTATATATAATATAGTCTGGCCAGTCCTACTAAAACACTATAACTGTAACTAAAAAACTATAACACTACTGAAAATAAATAACATTTTTGATTTCAGCAAACAATTTCGCAATCGATGAAACTTAAAAAAAAATTTATTTTATTCAGAATATTTATTAATAACACCTAAATATTAGTAGTATCATCTTAGGGCTGGCAGCGTACGTTCTCATTTACCTTCCATTTCGTCAGTAGTACGAGCAAGAGTTACCAATATTGTTTTTTTTTATTTAAGCTATGCTCCCTTTTTTATTTCCTTTTTATTAGGGGTTTGAGCCGACGAGAAGGGACACGAGGGGAACGAAGGTCCCCACTGTGACCTCGGTAGCAGAGAAACCAAAACTCGTCCATCTTTGTCAGTATTTACCCTATGGGATCAATTCTTTTAGTGTAAAAACATTCGACAATGTTGGCAACCTTAACTGTTTCCATCGTAGACGATGCACTCCTTCGTTTCTTCTCAAAACAAATGATCATTATCATACAGATTATCCAATTATTTAACTATTTTTTATAATTTCAATGCGGATAAAGATGTCTCCTGATTAATAAAATTTATTTAATTTCCTGCTTGTGTATTTTTGGTAAATCATGTTATTGCTTTCCGGGCAGGACTGACCATCATATATATATAACTATATATATTATATTATATAATATATATAATAAGTATATAAGTATATATATAATAATATAATATATATTAAGACACGGCGAACTAATTTGACCTTATTGATCTAAAGTACAAATTTCTTAAATTTAACATTATGTAAATTATCAAACTAATATAAAAGGAATATAGAAATCATAGGGAACGTTAGATATTTTGAAGTTATAAGATCAGGTGAGAGTGTTAATGTGAAAACTGATTTTTACTGTTATGACGCGGAGGAATATTTTTAAGCATTTTACTCAATGTAGACTCATAACAGGGATGCCATCCTTGAGTTTTTTCTCAAGCTCTTGAGTTTTTGGCATTCATGTTGAGTACATAAGTAAAAATCCTAAAATATATATAAATAATATATATATATAATATATAGTATATATATAGTATATATATACATCTAGCTATATATATATATACTATTATATATAATATAATATATAATATGATTATTATGTTAAGGTAATTTGTACACGGCACAAAATAGTGGGTGGGTCTCGACTCGACGGGAGCAGAAGGGTGTGACGATTTTTCCAGTAAGCCCGTAGGGGAAGGGGCGGAGGAACCCCCGCGACACCCCAAATACCAAAGAGAGCGGGGTCTGGAGACCCTCCCTCGGAGGGGGGAAATAGTACTGCTGGCCTGTCGTGATCCCGCGGGAAGTGCCGAGAGACCCTCTGACGTTCCCTGCCATCATTTGCGGTTTACCCTGGCGTATTCTCCTTTAAAGTTAAAATAATAATAAAAATTAATTATAAAAGTAAAGACTGAACGGAGTCCGTAAGAGTCGTAAAACGTAACAGATCCTATATATATTTGAATCATGAGTTCGTTCAAATCTCACCCTATAATATGAAAAGTTGATTAGTATTACCAAAGGATAATCCCTAGTTACTATTTTTTTGGGTCTTAGTTGTGACGAGAGACGCGTTCAAAAAGGTCCATTTGAAATCTATAACCTTCTCTCGCTTATAATAGTATTAGATTATAATTATATATAATAAGTTAATATAATAATATATATATATATTAAATATATATAATAATATATACTAATTATATAATATATAATATATTATATATATATACTATTATATTGGTCGACGATTTTCCTAATCTCGACCATTCTGGTTTCTTTATTAACTTATTATTATTATTTATTCTCTATTTTTTGCACTATAGTTTCAGGCCTCCTTGAGAAGTATTAGTTTGTAACCAAGCTAAAGAATTTCCTTTCGCAATAACGACGGTAAAGGAATTTGTTTAGATAAAATCATCCATTCTCTCAAATCAGGTCCGACAATTTTCTCAGGCTGCGAACCTATATAATCTACCAGTAGATTGCAACAATCTCTTATGCACCAATTGCCACAATAGCGCAACGCCTTATTCAACCTTTGTTTTTCAAGTCGCATTGCCTGGTTTCTTATCGAACTGACGCAATTCGCTGCTTACACAGGTGTATTCCTTGTTTTAGTGCGTGTTTTGTGATTTGCCTTTGTCTCTTCAATCTTATTGAAAAAGAAATGGCAAATAAATTTTTCAATCTTATTATATAATTTAGTGCATTATGTGTAATTTCCTAATTGCATGTTGTAAATAATAGTGTGTGTGTCGTGCTTTTATAAATTGTCTTGGTTATAATTAACGTCACCCTACACTTAGTAACTCATTGCGTGTGTATAAATCAATCGGGGAGTGTACGTGAAGAACTCAGGTGAGTACTCCATCCTTTGTTTTTTTACGCACGAGCTTAGAGAATTGTATTTGTGAAGAAACAAACATTCTCCTACTGTCAATATTAAAGTAGCTTTTAGATGAAATTTGTCTCTTCAGTTTCATCTAATAGAGATACGTCAGACACTCCGCTTTCCTGTATCTTTAGCCTTTGCTTGCTTTTACCTATTATTTCCTTCTGAAGGAATCTTGGGAATTTTCTGTATATTTCCAAGAGGGTTCTTCCGCTTTGTAGTGGAGATTGGTACACATACATGTGTAGATGATGCTGCACCCTGTGTGGCAAGGGAATCTCACAGCAAGTGTAATGCGAATGATCGACTCGTCCTTCACATAAAAATTAGCTATTACGTAACTTATATTTATATCTCTTTTTTTTTTTGTACCGAACGGCATTATATATCTATTTATGGTGTTGTTTGTGTGCTATCCTGTAGGAAAGCCGTACTTACATGTGGATTGTATATACAACAAACAGAAGTCGATAAATGGAAAACGTAATAATTAAGAAAAAAGACTAGTAAAAAATGAATTAGAAGAGAGAGGGAGGGGGGCTGCATATCGTCCCTTTTATTCGCATTCAATAATCCCCCCATTTTTATCGAGTGAGGTAAAGGCAAAGTTCCGATACGTTGGCGTCTCAAAGGATTTGCAGGTTTTTTAGGATACCTTGTTACCCCCAGCATCCCGCGGCTTGAGCACAGTACGTCAAGTGGCGAGCTGTGGCCCTTCATTTATATTTCTTTAACGCGCATGTACTTTTGCCTCTTTGCGCGCAGCTGGCCCTGGCTAGTTCTACGCGTATAATCTTCGCGGCACTCTGGATCGAATTGTATGAGTTATGCCCGGCTTTTCTGTACGGGAGATTTGGAGAACGTTACCGTTGCCACTTTTAATTTTATGACTTATTGAGTTCACTGGAAAGAAATTGAAAAATTGAAATTGGAAATTGGCTATTATGATATTCAATTTGATTGTCGAGCTGTAATTTTCAAATTTTTATTTTTTTTTTTTCTGCTCTTCATCAATGTTATCCTTGACACGTGTTTTATAATAAATATATCATAATTGTATAAGGGAACTCGATTTTCTTTGAATGGATAATTAAAATTTGAAATTGAGGAAATGGAGGATTAAATATGCCTCAATATTTGATTTGAGTTGGTTCAATTCAATTTTGATTTCTCATTTAATTTTTTTTATGTAGCAAGTATCAGTGTCGCTTGACCTTTTTAGGGAACACATAATAAGGAATTGAACCATTGGGTTGGTTGGAATTGCCTTTTTGATTATTTTTAGTTTTTGGATTCTATTATCTTTGTTTGTTTATTGTCCTTCTCTTTCCTTATTATTATTATTAATTAATATTATTTTATTATTATTATTATTAATTGATAGGTTGCTCATTATTACTATTGATTTATTGATATTTATTATTATTATTATATTATTATTATTAATATTAATTATTATTAGTTTTACTTGTATTCTTTCTCTTAATACTAAATCTAACTTTCTCTTTTAAAGGTCCAATTCCACCAACCTTTTGGATGGGGTTGTCTAAGGCTAAAAGGCTTTCAAATTTTCTCCTCCCTTTATCTCTACTACGTGACGTTGGCGGACTCGAAATATAATTTGTCAAAACTAAAGAAGTGCTTTTTGTCTTCACTTTTTTTTGTATTGCTTACTTTCATTTTTATTATTGATTATTATTTATTTAATGCGAGATTACTCATTATTATTAATTGGATTATTAATTATTATTTATTATTGATTATTTATTATCTATTAATTTATTATTTTAAGTTATTATTATTTAATTATATTATTATTATTATTATGTACTATTATTAGTATTACGATTAATTATTATTATTATTATTATTTATTATTATTGGATAATTATATGTATTTACTTTTGGAGCTTGATTTCTGCCTATTGTTTTGTCAAGAGATACTTACTTAGATCTATATTTACAATACTATAGGCTAGCATTAATTCCATTTTTTTTATAAATAACAGCCTTGGATTTTTAAGCTTGTTCAGCACTTTACTGTTTCTGTTATACATTAACAACCATGCGAAAATGATCTATTCTAATCTTTTCTCTATTTTCTTATATTTTTTATACTTTTATTGTGTTGGTCTGTATTGGCTGGCTTACAGATAGACAGAACAAGACATAAAACTGCAGTTTACTTTGGTGATCGTGCCTTTTTAAATATCTTTGTATAATATACGCTATTCCTTTTGGTATTTTAATTAAAATATAAACTATTATGAATACAAGAAGGTCGAAGGGAGCAAAAAGGGCCTAGTCCATTGAGAAATATTTCCAATTCAGGGCATTCGAAATAGAAGGTCTCATAAGGAACGAAGATACCAATAAGATAAAATCGACGTAACGGCAACGAGACCTTCCTGTACTATTCCCGGAGGTCGTACAATCAGAGTTATGGCATCAGAACAGCACTGTGAGAAACATATCTGACTTTGGAATAATGTGGATTTCGACACAGGGACACATAAAGAGTCTCAAGGGTGCTGCCGAAACGATCTCGTTTATCTCAATGAGTCTCGTTTTCACGAGGTGCCTCTACCGATATCGGACGCTTTTTACTTATCAGCTTCCGAGACTCTTCAGCGTCTGATATCTTAAATTTCGTCAAATATCGTACTAAATCAGTTTAAAAACTTGGAAACGAGAGTGACACATACATTCAAGACTCCTTGAATGAGGTATCATTAATTCATATGTGCAACCGATAAACCGAATGCTTTATATAATATCAAAGGATGTATCAGAGCCAACAAATAATATCGTGGCTGAATGAACTAGCTCTGGAACATCTATGAGAAAATCTCAATAAAGAGTTCATCTACTTCTTCTTCAAACGAGGAATTTCTTGTGCTTTGCTCCTATAGGAACCATCATAACTCCGGTCTTTTTAGGCCTCCTGCTAAAAAACTACCACTATTTGATGGAAATTTTATATTTGAAGTTTCGCAAATATTTTGATATCATTTGAGTCAATAGCCTCATGTTTTACCTTTTGTAAAGGACAATATTAAAAATTGGAACTTCTTTTCGAGCTGCTCTGAAGTGGCGTAAGTCCTTGAACTTGTTCCGGATAAGTCACGGTCGAGAGAACTTAAGATTTGTTCCTTAAGAGCTCAAAAATGATTTGGTAACATAAGCTAAGGTCATATGCGAGTGCGCTAATTTTGAATTATAGTGACTGTCTTCCCTGAATATAATCATGAGGATCTGTATAGATTTAAAGCACTAGAGTTTGTTCTGCTATGTGAAATCCCTTAAGAATAAGGAGAATGATGGTGAGTTGTAAGCAGTTGCTGCAATCATTCTAGGTTCCTCTTTAAGATCTAGAAATATAACCTCCAGGAGATAAAGCGACAAAGTACGCAGCTGGGGCAAGGCAAAACTGAAAATTGATCTCTAGATCTTCTCTGGAATAGGGTAAGTTCAAGCCCTCTCTTTTTTGAAGCATCATAGACAAATTTCTTTCCGAAATTCAAAAGGAGGCAACAATGGAGACCGAGGAATCATCTAAAAGAAGTAACATCACAACAATTACCACTAACAAACACGTGCGAAGTCGCAAACAGGAGCCACAACC
>JABUQX010079506.1:0-7500 GCA_015478945.1 Trachelipus rathkii
AATTTAAGTAGTATATATTTTTTGTCTATGAGTAGGGGGACGAGTTCCCGCCGTCGTCGACCGCCTAGCTCAGTCACTACCCCGACTTCTAATCGATCGTCTCGTGTTACGTGGTTCCGAGGTATGGTTGTTCTGTTAGTTAATCATATAAAGTATCCAGCGTAAATTTTGTTTTCTACCTTTTGCGTGCTCATTTCGTGATTAGATGGGAAGAAGTCTTTCTAATAATTTGCTCAAATGAATACTGATGGTTTTTTCTCTAGAATTTTATTACAATTTTATAAGTTTTTTAATAAAAGGTTATTGTTATTTTTTTTTTTAATTGTCCGCCAGTTTTGAGAATGTATAATGTATGTTAATAAAGATGGTTATTTATTTATTTTTTCTGTGTAGCTGGTTTATAGTTTTCTGTTTACAGGCTGTCCTGTAACTTGTTCGGTATTTGTGCTGATCCTATGGATTATATATTATTTGTTATTGTTATATAATATATAGTGGTGTGTATTGGTTTGTACAAGTGATACACACCTATATTATTATGTATTTATTATATATTATATATATTTTATAGGTGTAACTATAGGTATATTATGTGTGTAAGTGTTAGTATTTAGGTAGATGATTATATTGGGTATTTTTAAGTGAGTGCTATTAGTTTGGGGTTTGGGTTATATATAGTATATTTGAGTGATATTGAGTGTATATATATATATATATGTTTATTATGATTAATATTATATATATTTATTTTGTATACCTATATATTAATTTATTTGTTATATTTAGTATAATTAGTATTTGTTATTCAGACGTATATATGTTGAGTATATTCGTTTCTCCATGTTGTTTATATATTATCATATGGTATTATATATATATATATATTATATATTGTAATATGGGGGGGTGTATATTATATATATATATATATTAATATTATATAATATATATATATCTAATATTATATATATTAGTATGTATATATTATGTATATATATATCTATATATGTATATATATATATACTATTATATATATATGTATATATTATATAATATATAAGTATATTATATATATAGTTATATAGTATATTAAATATTATATTAGTTACATATATATATATATATTATATTATATATATATATAAGTATATATAATATATATAGTATAGTAATACTATATATATATATTATATATCGTATGTAGTATGGTGAGTATAGTAGTATGTGACCTGGTCTGAATAATATAATTGGATCAAAGCTTTTTCTTTGTAATTTTCACACTTCCGCATCCTAAATTTCTCCACAAATCGTACCATTTATATATTTTATATCTAAAAATCAATAAGGGTACGCAATGATTATTTTAAAGTACTCGTTCTATATTGCTTGTTTCTCATTTATTGTATATGAGGTATTATATTTATTATATATATAGTATATATTATATTATAAATATTATATATTAAGAGTATATAGGTATATAATATATAGTATTATTATAGTATATTATATATATATATATATTATATATATAATATATATAATCCGTATATATATATTATGATATTGATAATTATATGATGGTCTATTCTTTGTTACCGACTTCCGTCAGTTGAGTTTTTTTTTTGTGTTTTTTTTTTTATAATATATTTCTATTGTTATATTGTGAACTATACAATTCGAATTTTCAGATTGTGATTTGGATTCATATGATTTCAATAAGTTCGAGAGAATATTTTTTTAAATAATTTTTTTAATCTAATTTCACATTTTATGTTAAATATTGTTTCCACTTAATGGATAATATCGTCGTAAAGTACTGACGCTATTTCATGTATTCTCGTTAAAAAAGAACCAGATGTGTACTATTTGATGTGGGTGTGAATATCAGCGTATAAGTCGTTTGTATAGTTCGTGAGAGGATGTAATTATGTATAATTAGAAAAAAATTTAATGTTGGTTATACTGTAGTTGTGTTTGTATGTTTTGATTTGGGTTGCTTGGCGGCTGCGTATGCCTGCGTAGCCCGTCGGGTGGACAGTAGGAGGTGGCTCCTTTTGCCATACCTGCCGTCGTAGGGGAGGGGTCGGGAAGGAAACCGTTCTTCATGGCGACAACCTTCTGTCTGTAGCATATATTAACGAATGAGAGTTTCCTTGTCAAGTATATGTGTGAATTTATCAGGTGAAATTTTTAAATGCTTGTAGAAAAGACAAACTATATAGGGGTGTTTATTTATATTAGATAGATTTCTGTTTATTGTTTACAATTTTCAACTACACTCACTTGTCTTTGTGCTGTTATCTGTTGGTGGTCTTTCTGTACCTCTCCGTGTTTTATGTAAGTAGTTCAAAATTGTTTGTTTTATGCTTTTTTGCTCTGGTCATCGACGTGTTGTGCTGTTCTGTGGTGTGAGCGGTACGGCAGGAAGTATTTATTGGCACCTTCTCATTTTGTATAGTTGAAAAAGTTCATAAAAACAAATTTTTTTTTGGTTTCTTTCTGATTTTTTTTATGTTGTTTTTTATTCAGTTTCTTTTGTAGAATAAATATTGTTTGTTAAGTTTTTCTTATATTGGCATTCGACCGTTTTTTGGTGTTTAACGAGATCGGCAAGGATATTTATTTTATTGGCATCGTCATTTTGTATTGGTGGTTACCGTTATCTATAATATAATAAACATAATAAATTTAAATGTTTCTTTCTGATTTTTATTGTTTTTTTATTCAGTTTTTTTTTTTTATGGCATGAAAATTTTCCACATTGTACCAACAGTGTCCATCATTTTCGCTATATATTTCCACCTTTTTCGTGTTACGATCACTGTGGGTACGTTTTATTGGCATCTTTATTTTGTATGGTGGGTTACTTATCAGTAAAATCAATTAATTTTTTTTTTGTTTCTTCTGCTTATTTTTATTATGCTTTTATCAGAAGTATTTGCAGAATTCCAAATATGTTTTTTAGATTTTTCCTCATAGCATCAACCGTTATTCTTGTTGTTACGGATGGTGAGGAAGTATTTAAACCATAACACAATACGATAATATGAGAAGAATGCCTAATAAAACTGCCTTCTGCCGGTCGTAACACAAAACCGGTTGATGCTAGAGATAAAACTAAATACATAATTTGGAATCTGCATAAAGTAAACTGAATTGAAAACACAATAAAAATCGGGAAGAAAGAAAAAAAAAATAATTTTTTTTTGTAACTGTAAACACACCATACAAATTGAGATGCCAATAATTACTTACTTGCCGTGCGTAACACAAAAACGGTCGATGCTAGTAGAGAAAAACTGAAAAACTAATTTGGAATCTGCATAAAAATGAATGAATAATAAACAAAATAAAACAAATCAGAAGAAACAAAAAAAAATCTTTGTTTTGTTACACTGTGACTAGATGGATAAAAAATAAAATACGGCTTTTATGCTATGTTAATTTTAATTTTTTAATAATAATTAGGGTTATTAGTACAGTAACGAAAGAATATTGGCTTGTTGGTATGGTTGATTCTGATGTATCCACTTCTTCCTTCTTTCACCTATATAGTATATTATTACTGCTAACGTCTTAGGGTTGGCTTGGTAATACGGTAATTATGTATATTATCGTAGTATATATATATATAGTATGATATATATATTATATATATCATATATTATATATAATATATAATATATATTGTAAAGTATATAATATATAATAATATTTATATATATATTATAATATGATACTAACAATATACTATATATATTGTCTTGATATCTAAATTATTTGTATATTATTATAGTATAGTATATATATTGTGTAGTCAATATAAAGAGTACTATAATGTCACTCGTACTCTGCAATTCTGAAATAAACTTAATTTAAAACAATTAAAAATTAATCGGGAGGGAAATAAATATATTTTAAAAAACTAAATTAAAACTTTTTTTATTTAGTCTTTCAAAATATTTTTAGCTTGCTCTACCAGTTTTATTTTGTTAATGGATTAATTAAATTTAAGCTTATTTCACCGTACACAACATCACACACACCACCAGCACAGATCACACACACACCTCACACACACACACACGACACACACACGACACACACACACACACATTATATGGATATATATATATATATATATTATGATATATATATATATATATTATTATATATATATATGATATAATAATAGCTATATATGGTAATTATAATTATTATATATATATAAGTACTTATCTAGTATATATATATATATATATAGTATATATAATATATAAGCTGTAAAAATCAATTTGAATGAATATAAAGAAGTTAATACCAAATGATCGACAGGTTAAATGGTCGATATTTGTAAAAAAAATGGTTATTTAGAGTTTCTCTAACAAATCCAACAGAACTTAACCTTCAAATACCTCACCTATACCTAACCTTAACCTAATCCTAACCTAACTATTAACTCAACCTAACCTAAATTAACCTAGGCCTTACCCTCGTAACCTACACACTAAGCCGTAACCTAACCATAACCTTAATCTAACCTAGACCTTACGTGCCTGCGTGGCTGTACTGGGAATTTTTTTTTTATTGTGAGAGGCGGGATTCTTTCCTACATCTGACCGAGTCCAACTATTTTCGCCCTGTCGACCATTTGGGCTAATCCCCAATATAAATAAATGCTGATTCAGAGAAAAAGTGAAATTTTGAAAATAAATTATTTGAAGGGGGAAAATATAATTTAATTGAAACATGCATGAAAATTATATGGCACAAAGCATAGCATTGGCGAATTGTGCCCTCGTAAATTATGCCTTATGGATATGTGGGTTACTCTGCTTCCACTTCCATATATCATATTCGACCCCTTGCATGAATTTTGAACATTATAGGAATTAATAGGGAGGAGACTTCTAGTGGCAGGATATTAGATGTATGACGTGGTGGTTTTGGTGGGTAGTCGTCGCTTCTGGTATGTGGTTCAAGTAAGTATGTATGTGTCGATAGTTAAGCGTTGTGTAAGCAATATTATGGAGTTGAAAATGAATGATATGATATTAATAGTGGAGTGAGGCAGGTGACGTGTTATGTCCTTGCAGTTGGTTATTCCAATTTGTGTGGGATGGGGTTAATGAAAGAATATGTATGAGGTGGGGTGGCTAGTGGATGAGTGGTTAGATGATGTGGAGAATGGTAAGAAAGAGTGGCGAGGGGCCGCTACTTATTATATTGGTAGGATTAATTTGGTTTTGTGAGGAGAATCTGACAGAGAGTTTTTAAGAGGATATTGTAGTGAATGAATTTAATAGGTGTCGTGCTCGTTAGAGTGAAGTAGATATTGAAAGTAATGACGTTATTATGATGTAGTAGAGTATAGGTAGTTATTGGTTGTCGAGTGAGGACAGTAGTTCCTCCGTAATGGCGTAAGTTTATGCCTAAATCTTGGTGAGGCAGCTTGAACAAGTTGTCTGAGTTTAAAACATTTAGGAAATATATGCTTGGAGTGAAAAGAGAATCGGATGATGCAGAGTCGTAGTAAGGAAAGTCTGTGAATGGCAGGAAGGTGGCTGGGTGGCCATTTAAAATCGTTGGCTGGATGTAAAAAGTACGGGCTAGGAACTTACATGCGGTAATGTTTTACCGTGGTGTTTATTGTAAAGTAGTTGAAGACTATTACATCTGTAAATAAGGGTATAGATCTTGAATAAGTACATATGTTGTCTCAGGATGGACATATTGCTTAGAGGCCGTGTTAGGTTCGTGAGAAGAACTCAGATAAATTAATAGTAATTGAACGTACTAGAGAGTGTGTGGTGTGTGGAGAAAGGGGTAAAAGAGAGAAATATAATTTGAAATATGGGGCGTTGAGTATGGTTTGTGGCCCCTACTTGGCCAATGGGAATGAACCCATCAATTGACCAGATACCATAGTGAGGGTCCATCGTGGTCCGGTGAAGCTCTAGGGTTGTTTTCTCGACTGGCGACGAAGCTCAGTCACTAAAATGTTAAACAGGGGTCGGTAGAGGGCTCTGGACTTTCTTTATCGACTGTGCGTCATATTCTTCTAATCCTACTTTTGCTGTTTCCGGGTGAATAACTCACGCACGCTTAGCCCCCAGTCTTGGGAAGGAAGGTGGGTGACCTGATTTTATTGTATATATATTATATAGTTAATAAATATACTATATATATATATATATAGTATATATATATATATATATATTTATATATATATATATATATACTATATATATATATATATAGGAAGTTGTAATAATAATAATAATAATAACTAATAATAATAATAATAATAATAATAATAATAATAATAATAATAATAATAATAATAATAAAAATAATAATAATAATAATAATAATAATAATAATAATAATAATAATAATAATAATAATAATAATAATAATAATAATAATTAATTTCCGCAGAATCAGTTTTCCCGCAGCCGAGTTTTTAAGGCACAATATTCACCCTTTACTACTATCGTTATTCCTAGCAACATTAAAAAAAATTAATTGAATCATCATTTTTAGCCATTTACTTTTGAAAATTTGATTAAGACTGTATTAAAAAATTATAAGGGAATAAAACTGCTGATCACTCCACCTGAACTTATGGTAGCAGGAAGAACGAAATCCGGGTTAAATATGACGCCAATTGTAGATTTTGAATAACTCCTCTCAAATTCTGTTGAACCTGTAACTATATATATATATATATATATATATATATATATTATTATATAATTATATATATCTATGTCATATACCTATCAGTGATGCTGCAAGCACGACTGTGTACTAATGATATATTGACGCCTCACATCACGACTATCGCCTAGTATCTATACTTGAAGCTTATTGTATACTCCATACTGTATCTTATATCCTCAGTACTACTAAATACCTCCCGTACGTACACAATGAGTGCTCACTCTCTGATATATACCATTGTATATATATAATATATATATATATATATATATATGTTTATATATATATTATAATATGTTATATATATATATATTAGAATATATATATATATATATACTATATAGTATATATATAGGGTATATTATATTACTATATATATATATCTATATATATATATACTATATAATATATATATATATATAATATATATATATATATATAGTATATAATATATCATAATATACTATTGTTTATAAAATTATTAATTCAGGGCTGCGGAGTCGTAAAATAAATATTTTCGACTCGGACTCCGACTCCGACTCCTTTAAATTCAAATCCGACTTCGACTCCGCTCCGACTCCGACTCCACTTGAACAAAAATTTTTCGGACTCCGACTCCGACTCCGGATCCACTTAAACAAAAATTTTCGACTTCCGCTCCGTTACTCCGACTCCGCAGTCAAATTCAAAAAATTTCGGACTCTGGACTCAGCTTTAGTGCTTACAAAGTATATAATAAAACATTTTTTTGCTTTCAACTATTTTTTTCGT
>JABUQX010079507.1:0-15000 GCA_015478945.1 Trachelipus rathkii
TAGGTGACGGTGAGTCGTACAAATAACTTCTGATCGTAATGAAGTATGAGACAGGTGAAAAGTACTAGTACAGTGATATAATGAGATGAATTTAGTAGTCAGGTATAGATATGGATGCTTACGCATCCTTATGTAGAAAATTTAAAAACTGAACTCTTTTGAAAGACGTAAACTGATCTGTGAAGATAAAAAATATCCATTACAATGATATAGCAGAAGTCAGTGCCTAAATCTTATAAAGGAAATGTTCCTTTAAACAAGCCTCAGAAGGTAAAGTTACGCGCCATACATGAAACATCATTAAAGAACTTGCTGGTAACGTACACGCCAAAACTTAAAATAAAAAAGAAGCTAATACGAGGAAAGGAGGAGTGTCATTCTACCTTTACTCTGTTTCCGTTATAGGCCGACCTCTGATAACCCAATGGCTTGTCAGGCTGACGAAGAGAAGGGTCTGCAGTTGTTACCCTGGCTATAGCGGATAGAGAAGATGAAATAGTAACACAGGGACGCATTGCTATCTGACAACCAGACAACAACAACAACAAATGGAATCAAAAACAACTAAACAACAACAAAAACAGCACAACAACACAACAATGGCAATCAACACACTGCATCAATGTTTCGAACGAGCCTCTAATCGAGGACCACTACAACACGCATCAGATCGGATATATATCCTATCACCGCATAATTGAATTCAACAGCGAGCACCTTGTGGTAGTTTAATAATGATCCATCAAGTTCTGACAGCATAAATGAATCTAACGATGAAGGAAGGCATCAAATATTAACCTCTGAATGTTAACATCATCACTAGTAATAAAAAGAATCAATAGTGTCAAAACTGCTATACCAAGCGAGATTCACGACTCACACTGGTGATAAAGAAGTTTTAGATTATAATTCACCTAAAGGAACGAATTCAGCTCTATTCAGCAAGATAGCTGAAGCCTGATGCGGTGAAAGAAGAGACAATTTTTAAAACATGTACTCAAGGAAAGCTGCGCGCAGATAGGAGTTAAGAAACGGGTATAAAGCGTCAATATAAATATTTTTAAAAATCAGAATTGGATGGAATGAACTCCGGTCAATCATTATTGTATGGAGAAACGAAGATGGCTTCGAATATTGTGAACTTGATAACCGATGCTCTCCGCGTTGCATTGGAAGAAGGAACTCCTGTAATGCAGGATGGCAGCAGGAGAAAGCAAGAACTTCAGACTAATTAATCTTTCCAAGAAGTTTATCATATTAGACAAAGTGCTGATCTGGATGAGTATTCCATAAGACCCTACCTTGAGGAAGTCCTGCTGGTTAAACTGACGTGTCTTTTGCATCTGGATAGATCAAAGCTTGATAAATATGAGGTACATTTACGCTTCATTGTAAAGGAAGAATAGGAAAAAACCATACACAAAGTATCAAAGTGGATTAGTTCATGAATTTTTTATATGACTGTATTATCTGTAATTTAAAATTATGCATATAACTCTATGTGTTATTACTTTCTGTATACATTGCCCTATGTTTTAGATTTTTGTCACATTTAAAATATGCTTACATACTCTCTTTTTTTTTTTTTTTTTCTCTTTTTTTTGTAATTCTCAATCATATCACTAATATAATATCTCTTATCTTATAATTTGGTTGCTTTATGATAAACCTTTCAGTGTATAATGAATAGTAATTTTTATTGTTAATGTCATTGTGAGTCATTGGAGGCTAAGGAAGGCGGTCGATAAATATACTTTTGATGTGAAACCCATACGTTACGGGGTTTTGTTCAAAGGTTTGCCTTTCAAATGGTTACGCTGACAAATTAGTGACGAAAACAAGATTTGAAAAAATATTTAGAAGGTGAGGATGCGTGTTTAACACCCTTCATACGCTATACGAAAAAAATTAATCCGAACAGCGCGAAAACCAATCAGCTCCAACATTTTAGATAGCGTAATGGCCAACTAGACTTGACCGATATGAATAAACTAATAAAGTCTTACAATTGACGGGGATATCTCCGATATCTTGCTTTTTGTGATAGATGTCTATTCTGATAACTTATAGGTTAAAGGTCTTAAAAAAGATAAAAAATCAAAGACAGTTGCTACAGCGGTCAGAGAAATTATAAATAATGATAAAAATATTTCCCAAAAGATATGGATATTCGACTAATGAATTTGAGAGTTACAAATCCATTCACATAGCTCAATTAAAATAATAGGGTTTCACGTATTTCAGTTAATAAAGCTCGCAATCAGTTGAACAGAGTAAAAGAACTAATATAAAGAAAGAATGCATAGGTAATTTCAAACAAAAATGAATACATGTAATATATAGATTATACTACAGGACTTGGCTCTCCTCTTATCAATCGGTATCTCAGATACATACGAAACTTAAGAATTACCCCCTATAGAGATCGGTAAAGAGACGAAACCCTTTGTACCTGATCTCCAAAGGGAAAAAATAAAAGATAACACAGGTTAATTAAAGTGGAGACTAATGTAAGAGTATCCAGATGATGAAGAATGTTCAGAAAAGGTACTGTACAGCTGAATGGTCGAGAGAGGTTTTTAAGTAGATGCTTATCAGAGATTCCGTAGAGACAGGTAAATTATACTAATCTTGAAGAGAATTTAGACGGAGAAAAAATAAAAGGCTCTTCTATATTAATCTCTCGTACTTCACTCCCCAAAGATCGATATTCCATCTAGATTTTAAGATACGTCTCGATCTACTCTATATAATTCTAGCTAAATAGTAGTCATCTAATCATCGGGATAAGGTCTATCAATAACTCCGTATCTCTCGCTCCCACGAGGATTGTTATACTATAGAAATCTATTATCATACCTCAGTTATATCTTCTCGTAAATTGCTAGTGAAGTCTTACATACTTATCAGAACATTGATCTCTGTTTTACTCTCTCTTTGTGACTCATCTGCGGTGTACAGTGCGATAGATCACTTTCTTCTCTTTAACCGTCTGCCCTCTCATATCCGGCTTCTATTCGATCTACTCACATGCGCGGAAAATAAAATCATCATACTATACCCAACAGAGTTAATTGAACCTATTACAACTTTCGATTCGAGAAAGCTGTAGTGAATGCCAGGATTACAGTGATATAATTCTCGATGTCGGTATTCTCGCGCACATACCTGTTCATTCAATTTTGGATCCTGCTTTACGATATTATAGAATGCTTGATAATGTCGTTCAAAAATGTATTACATCTCAAGTAACGCTAGTACGGCAACCCTCACACTGAGGTCAAGAATCACTATTTTCTACGAATCTGTACATTTCCGTCCCACTCTCCTTCTTCTACTCTAATAATCACTCATCCCTGGTCTTCGCCGCTCGCTATTACGAATCTCGCCTGTGATCTCCATCCTCTAACTCTTCAGTCCGACGTCTCAGCACATTCAGATGGTTGCAGTAGCTTAAGACTTAAAGACACAGAAATCTTGAAGCAAGTGAATTATGTAAAGATTTAGTGTTTTCTGTGTTGAATCAAACAGCTGTTAACGAGATAAATGTGTTAGAATCATTCTTAAACTTCAATCAAGGAGCGTGAACCTGCAAGCAATATTATGAGTTTATTTATTTTCCGCCTGTCAGTTCTGGTTTCGTGGTAGATTGTTGTTACTTCGCAATTATGATATCTCCCAAAATTATTCCTCGATGGCGTCAATACTAATACATCCTCCACCTCTCTAAAGGCATCTAATGCAGCGCTATAAATACCCAACGACTGCGAAGGTATGTCACAAAATGACACCCGTGACTTCATTATCTTTTATTTGTTCCTCCATGCCTCTAGCAGATGTTCTCGGATGCCCCTGGTTATGGTCCATAATTGTTTTATCACAGTATATCTTATAGACGCATCAGTACGTTAGGGAATACTAAAGTCATCTTTGGTTAAAGTGCTCTCATTTTCCTAAAGGAAAAGAAGAGTTTATAAGTTTCCTAATGTTCACTACTTACCATTGAGTAGACCCAACACTGTAGTTTTCGAGATTCGTATTTAATAATATGACATGTAGATCTCAGGTGGCCATACCCATAACACACTGGAAGAAGACTATTGTGTATAAGTACACACAGAAGGAAAGCTCCGTTAAATAATAATTATGGAAAGAGAACGAGATCTTCAAGGGGTTCAAGAATGCAAGACGAGGGTAGTGTATAGAGAGTTAAGGGTGGATTTTTTTGCTTCGTTCAGTTCAGACGCTGCTATCCCGTTTGTTTAAGATCAGCGAGGTAAATATCTTGCTGAAAGGCAGACTAGGACAGGTATAGTATACCTTTCCAGGATAGTCATGGCGGGTATGGACCCTACATCGAATTCCCGATGCTGCTCTTCGATGAACTATGTTAGATGATGTCTTAATAACTTGAACAATAGTGCACGTTCAAGAATGACCTATGGTGTCCAAGGTGTACGGTCATCCGTAACGATTAACCTATAAAGTGACGGAGATACGCGAAAGGGACCGATTAAGAAAAAGTCGCATTGATGTGTTTGCCTTTAATAAATGATGCTGATGGTCCAACTTTTCACATAAACCGCGGGCACACCTGTTTAGTCTTTTGTATATATAGAGAATGTTTAAACGATCTACTCATCTATTATCTACGTCCAGTGATTTGTGCCACCAAAGATGCGATTTGCCCTCCATCTCCTCTACCAGTCCAGACTGTTCGTAAGAGTGAAGTTGGATCTCTTTTGTGAACCTACAGTACAGATTTACGTGTGAGTGAATCCAACTTTATAGTATCTAATCCCGTTCACTTGACATTCACATTAACAGATGTAACCTATCGAGAATTTCAATATCCTGGTCACATCTGATCAACTATTCTTGACCCCTCGAATGTATTTTTATATTCTGAAGACTAAGTTAGTAACGAAGATGGGTCAGATCTCACCGATGATGCGCACTCTGTATTTCCCACATCAAATTTCTGTATTTCCTGTTTACGTGTTTTTAACATCATACACCTTGAGGTATTTTTAAATGAAACTAAATCTCTAGGAGCATCAACCGCAAGTTTCCCTCTATCGAAGTTATCTATTGAGAAACTTTACTAAAATAAATTCTCGAAGAGTATGTCAAAGGAGTTCATCTACATATCAAGTGGATATTACAATTTAAAAGACTGCAGAGACCCACATAGAGGCCACGCTGTTAAGATTCTACTAACAAATATACATCGTAAAGAATATTATGGTGGACGTGTAAACGGTGACTATCTATGTTTGCTCTCAGAACGACTTATGTCTACGCATGTCAGTGAAACGTCGGTATTAGGTTATACTAGATCCACACCTGAAAATTTTGCTCCTTAATGTTTAACAGTGCTCTTATTTAGCAACAACTACGGCACACCAAGAGCCTATCTTTAAATTAACATGGAATGCTTATTCTTTATATATGCCGTAAACGTGAAATTACTCTCCCTTTAAACATATGGAAATGAGAATCGTCATTTCGACACCGATTACTGAGGAAATATCAGATAATGATTTGCAGACTAATAATTCTTTCATAACTTGTATCCCCAGGGATTTATCGAGAGCATTAAATATCCTATCACTAACGAATCGTCAATGCGTAACTTACCTCAGATACACGCTAACTATAGGATTTGTGGTAGAACACCGAACGCTTATCTCTGGAACTTCTGGAAAGCTCAGCCTTTAAATTTACCCATTTCGGCTCTCACGGTGCATTCACTGTTTATACAATGGTCGATGGTTCCATACGGTGCTCGTAGATTATGAGATGATATAATGAAAGAACTGCACATTCTCAATTGCTCACGTCCTTTTCTACGAATTTTGTTTTGCCAACACTGTACTCTTGCAGTGATTACTGCGTCACATCTCGGCGTCGATCCAAGAAATTATGCTGAACAACAGTAATCTTATATGTCATCACGATCTCACTGTTCCTGATCACCTTCATGCCCTCGTCTAATGCTTATCCCCATCTCAAATATTTACAGAAGGGACATATAGGATTTGAATATCAAATTTGCGACCAAAGTTTGACATCTCAATCTCAGTTCTGGTTTGGTATTTGAACATCTCAAATCATTCGACATTGTACAGAGTACGAAATAATTACTCTTGAACATTATTAAGATGAATGAGGAAGAATATTTAACGCCCTTCGGTAACGAATAGAAGATTTTTCGTGTATTCGCCTGCTCAAATGACTCTGTTCGTCGAAATTGGATGACAGTATTCTGGTCTTACACTTCATAATATTCTCTATAGCGTACGAATGTTGTTCCTCACAATTCGGACAGTCTCGTGACTCAGCCGTGTCTATAAGAATAAAATATGATATACTTACTTGTGACTCTCTGCATTTAGAATTTAATGTTCTAAAAATCACTTCTTGATAAACATCTTTTTTTAAAAAATATATAACGTGTTCAAATATGTTAAAGACGCTTATGTTCCTGTACACACCTATCGGTCTAGATTATATGTGTGTGTACTACTGTATTTATCTCATTATATGGTTTTTTTTTAATATATGTTTTACCTTTATAATAAACTTGTAAATATATTTGTTCGTTAAAACATTTATATATTTTATAAAACGATTATGTAGTTTGCACTCTCGTTATAAATGATTTAATAAAAATAAATACTTGTTTTCTTTTCCTGCTTTTTATCCAAAGAACTTTATTTCTGCTAAATCGAAAAATGTGCCTTGAATCAATAGAATCAATAGATCAATTAGATCAATTGATCATGGATGAGAATTAGAGGGGGGTTGCTTGGGATGGTGTTTGATTTACTGACTTATATTTTCAGATTTAGGGTATGTAAACTCACGTTACAATTTTAGTACAAATTCTTTGACCTTAATCAATAGATCATATAATTCAATAGATCATAGATGGGGTAGATCAAATAGATCAAATAGATCACAACTGGTCAGCAGAGGGTGGTTGGATGGTTCGTGTTTCAGGAATTTTAGCTGATTTACTGTTTAGCGTATGTAAAACACGTTTACAATTTTAGTAAAAGATTTTGACCTTAATCAATAGATCAATAGATCAATAGATCAATAGTCATGAATGGACAGGCGGGTAGGTTGGGTGGCTTTGATTTCTGATTTACTGATTTAGGGTATGTAAAAAATTGCAAATTTTTTAAGTCGTTACTAAAAACTATGAAAAGCTTAAATTTTTTTTATATAAAAACTAAAAAATATATTAAACAATAAAATAAAACATATATAAATTTTTTGAAAAAAATTAAGTTGAAACCAGAACACGTTTGCCATTCTCAGTATCGGTATCGTACATGCGGGTATGGCGAGGGGGGCGCGCCACCGTCCTTCCCACGACGGGTCGCGCTGCAGGGCCGGCGCACGGTGCTGGGCCGACGCCCGATCCGCAGGGTTCGCGCCTGCGGTGCGTGCGCGCACAGCGTCGGATCGTCGGCGGATTCTAGCACCTGGCTGCGCGCGCCTCTGCGTCGGCGCGCCCACCGCATCGACCATGGAAGGCCTGATGATGATACCTTCAATGCTTATGAGAGAGTGCTCATAACACCCACTTAAAGTTGAAGATTACATCCTTATAATCATATATTTTAACAAAATATTGTATCTCTATTTCAAATACATAAATATTTTATTCCTTGACTCTCGCAACCGCATCCGGATGCCAGCAACGGTGCATCTGTCAACGTATATACTCCTTTGACAATCTTCCTTCTCCATCTTTCTTCTTTATTTTCCATGTCTGTCGCTCCTTTCTTTCATTCCTCTTTATTTTTTGAACTCTGTGCTCTTTTTTTTCCTTTTCAGTCGGAATCCTCACTAATTGTGCGTCCTATCGTGCTCTCACCCTTATTCAACTCGCCCGGACTTATAACCCATACATGATTCGACTCTATCGCAGCCGACCCTCAATGCACCTTATATATCAGTCTGCACAACAACATTGTTGTCTATATCCGACTGTTTATAATCCTCGGGCAACCGCAAGTGGCTCAGCACCGGTTGCCGGAGCCACTCCTCAGAATCCAATACTAACTCTTTCTAGCAAAAATTCAACTCTAAATGCTCTCACTAAATTTCAGCCTAATTACGACCACTTCGATTTTTTAAAGGGGGGTGGGGGCCCTTCGGAGGACCAGAGGGGTTGTAACTTCGTATACAGCAAGGTTACCTCCCATCTAACCCACCTTCCAAATTTAGCCAGATACGAGTATTACCCTAACCTCGTGTAGAATGTATTTATTGTATATCTCAGAGTCCGGTGATGGTCGAAGAAAGAAACCTACGGCGGAATACCGAAGTCAAGAGTGCATAAAAAAACGATCCCTTACAGGAGTAAAAAAACGAACTCAGATTCGATTTCCTTCGGAAATCTGATCTTGACGGTATACTAATAATATATCATGAGTGTTATGTGTATGCGCAAACGCTGCACTTCTGTTCTGTGTCTGTCGGTCAAACTGACCCTTCGTGTCTGTTTGACCCTCCAAATGGTCTGGTCGCCAAACAACGCTTCGTTAGGCCTAAACTGCACCCATGGCAGATCACGCACAAGGGCGTAAGCTGCAATATCGGTCTCACCCTCGGGGGAGTGACCCCCCTTCTATACAAGTCCTCAGACTTGAAATGTTACACGGATTTCCGGCTTATCCATATCATATCGATTATATTCAAGTTTGTCAGACCTATAACTCTAATTCCTTCATATCGAAAGGCTGAGGGGAAGCCTCAAAGTCTTCCACTACTACTTATATATTATATATATATATATTATCTAATATATTATTATAATATATATCATATTATAGTTATATTATATATATATATATAGATATATCGTCTATTATAATATAGTATTTTCTACTATATATATATTACTTATATCTATCATATTATATTATATATATATATATAATACTATATTATATAGTGATATTGGTATATTATATATATATACCTATTTATATATATATAATATATATATATTTTATATACTATATACTATATGTATTATATTAGTATATATATATATATAATTTAATTATTAATACTTATAATATATATATTACTTATATTATATATATATACTGATATCTATATACTATAGGTATATATATATATAGTATATATTATATATATATATAATACTATAGTTATATAGTTCCCTTCTACTATATATATTATACATACTCTATATATATATTTATATATATATACTATGATACAACTATATATATATATATTATTATAGTATAGCCTATATATATATTATAATATTATATTATATATATATATATATAATATATTATATTATATACTATATAGGTATATATATAACTAATATATCAATATATATACTATCAAGTATCATATTAAGTAGTATTATATACTATATATATTACTAGTCATATATATTATTATATATATATATAATAGTATATATATATTCTATAATATATATACTATATATAGTATATATATATATATAGTATATATATATCTATAATATATATATTTCTATATATACTATATATATCCTAGTATATAATATAGTATATTAATAAAGTTATATATATATATACTATACTATATATTATATATATTCTATATTAATTACTATATATATTATATGAATATATATATATATTACGTAGTAATTATAATATACATACTATATATATATATATAATATTCAATATATATATATATATATATATATATTCTATATATATTATATTTAGTATATATATATAAAATATCAATACTATATATATTATTATATATATATATATATATATTATATATTATTATATATATATAATATATATATATCTTATTCATATATTAGATATATATATATATATAATATAAGCTATATTAATATATATTATAGTATATATATATATATATATATGAGAACTCGCCCCTTGTGTAGTTGAGTTGTTTTAATGACCATGAGTGTGTATACTTACGTATGATTTGATAATAGATAAGACTTGTTATCTTCTTCTTCTGTTCATTGACAAAGCCAAGCAAAGGATTATTTATAAGTTTTTGTCTTGCGTAGGTGAAACATGAAAACGTTGAAACAAAGGGAAAAAGAAATAATAGAGAAACTGTAGGCAAGTTCACCTACTTTATAATGAGAACTAGAGGAATACGATAATCCTTCTTACTCGGGAGAGGTATGATAAATGCTGTTAAATATCTTAGCTAGCTTGCTTGATAGATAGATAGATGGTTATGGGAGATGTTACGTTTTACATATATTGACAGACTGGGCGGTATGATGCATAACTTAGTCAGTCATTAAACGTTGATTAGTTAGTGCATTAGATTGTGGGTTAGTGGGGTTACGTTAGTAGTAACATATAGACTTACTATAACTTGTGACTAGTAGATAAATATTGGTAGAGTATATTACGACAATTATTGATAGATAGACAGTGAGGTTGTTATTATATATATTACTGAGACTATAATGAAATTATACAAGTTTATTTCTTTATCAATTAACACCAGCAATCCAAATTTTGTCAAGTGACAAGCTACGGTATACAATGTTAATACGTTTAAATTCTCTTACTTATGGTAATTCTCTCTACTACTACGTAAAAGTCTGTGTCTGCATCTCGCATCGTTGTCTATTCTCGTCGAGGTCAATCCTCGCGGTGCTCGTCGCTATCCTCTATCATCTCTCTATCATCTCTTCTCGGCTATCTATCGAATCTCTGAATCAGGTGGAAACTCTTACTCTTTAATTGTGTGCTCACTCTTCATTTGTGTACTCAGTTCCCATTCGAATTACATTCCGTGCGAAAATTATTTTTGGGTTTTTCCCTACGACTCTGCGGATACTTATTTAAGGAAATAAATTCCCCCCTCCCTACCAAAAAAATAACTAAATACAAAATAATGTTGAGAAATAAATAAATAAATTAAATAAATTAAAGCTAAAGTTATCAAAAACTTATGGAAAATTATTTTAAGTCCTTATTATATATGTGTGATTAAATTAATCACAAATGTCTTGGTGGGTATCTGAGGGTAAATTTACATAAGGTTCTACATATTATGATATATAAAAGTATATTTATGATTTTTGGAACCTATATAAGTCATACTATTCATATATAATATAATCTAATAATAATATACTAATTACTCAATATCATATCTGAATATATTTGAAATTTTCATCTATTGAAATAATAATAATGAATAATATAATAATCTAGCTCACATAATACTCGTTTGTGATTTTCATAATATATAATTAATTACTTAATAATAATTGACTAATAATAATAATAATAATAATAATAATCAATAATAATAATAAATAATAATATGATAACAATACAATATAATATAACTAAATATAATAATAATAATATAATAATAATTCAATAATAAATAATAATCATAAAAGCACGATAAGCTGTATGTAATAGAATATAAAGAGAATAATATACTCATATTATAATAATAATCCCTGAATAAAGTAATATAATAATACTATGTAATAATAATAATAAATAGAGTACATAATAAAACATAATTAATAAACACGAAAGCTTATGTTAACATCTTATGGAAATAATAATAATGCGCTGTCGATCTTCAAGCAATGAATATATGTATTCAGTAATGATAATAATAAAAATACATAAGATAAATCTAAATATATCATATAATATTATTAGTAATAATAAAATAAATTAATAATACAACAAATAAACATAATCTTTATTAATAATTATTATTATTGATCTATTATTATTATTCTATTATAATTATTATTATTTTACTTATTAGAGCGACTTATCTGCCTACCTCGAGCAGTTCTCTTTTATCTTGCATATCTCCGTCTGACTCAAATCTGTCATCTCTTACTCTCTCTCCTCACTGCTTTCTGCGAACGATGCGCTAAAACCTTCAATTTCATCCCTTTTCCACCTGTGGCCGTTTTTTCCCTACTTCGTCTTTTCTTTCCTCCAATGCAGCTTTTCCTACTGTATATACAGGAGTGAGTTTTGCTTTCATAACGCGACGACCCCGTCATTGATGACATACAACTGAGGCTGAAAAGGTCGTTGCATGACCTATTTTTTTCCCTACCTTTTTACTTAGATAAGAAATCATGTAGCAGTCGGCTGACGTCCAAAATAACAAATTATCAGTTGTTTCTTAAATATTTTAATGTGGCTATATCGAACTCTCATCTTTCAATGTTTTCCTTGCTATCTTTGATCCTATTATGCTTTACGAATGAGTGATCCAAGTATATTGCTAAATAAAATACTATATATTATATATCTTCCTATCAGTAATACCTATATATATATTATATATATTATTCTCTATTTTATATTATACCACATATATTCTATATATAGTATATATTTATACTGATGATACTATTCATACTCTATCTATTATATACTATATTCCTCCTCCTTTTACCTAGTTGTACTACTATAACCATATATACCTATATAGTATATATATACTAACTTAAATAACTATTAATATGAATATCTATATATACTTATATATATATATATATATAATATATATATAAGATATTAGTTACTCAGTATATTATATATATATTATATAGTATATAATATATTATATATATATAGTTATATCTATATATAGTATACTATATATGATATATATATATATAATATTAATATATTATATATATATATATATACTACTATATATGTATATAAATATATATATATATATATTGAATCATGTAGAAAGCTGGTGTATTATAGCCCCCAGGGTAGAATCACACCTAACAGTTTGGGGGAAAAGCGAAATTCATTCTAAATTAAGGTAACATGTCTTGGTAAACCCTGCGTTTTTAAAAAAAAAGCACTGGTTAAGATGGAGGAGGGAGAAAGATGATAAAAGAAGTGAGCGTTCCCAATTTACCCGGCCAGAGCATATCAGTACAATGACGGTAAACATCGGTTAATTTTTAATAAGTTAAAAATACAAGCACGATTCTAATAGAGACCAATTTGTTTCGAGGCCATCTTTTCCTTAGTATCTCTATGTTTTCGCTATTGAACTTTATGAAGAATATGCTTTTTTTTTATTAAATTAAAAGTTAAGCGTAAATATAAGCAGAGGGTGGCAATGACGGTGGAGGGCATGATTAATTACTATGTGGAATGATCAGTCGTCCCACTGCAATTATGAAATGGCAAAGTTGTTCATTACTCCGAACGACTCATTACCAAACAAAAAATTATAGATATATAGTACTATGATATATATATATATTATATATTATATATATATATAGTATAGTGTGTATAGGCTTTATAGTACGGTTATATATTATAATATACTATAATATATATTATATATGATATATTTATAGCGATATATTATATTTATAGTAATAAAGACTAACTATAGCTAAGTATATATATATATAAGTATATAGCTATATACTATATATACTATATATATTTATATATATATATTATATAATATATATATTTATATATATATATTTAATATATATATTATATAGTATTTTATATATATATATTATAATATATATATATATATAATATATAGTATTATATATATATTATATTAATTATATATATATATATATATATACTATACTATATATTACTCATATATATATACTTATATTACTATATATATATATATATATCTATATATATATACTATTATATATAGTATATATAATATATATATATATAAAATATATTATAACTATATATATTATATTATAATAGCTATATATACTAGATTTACTTCAATATTGTTTCTTTTATTTTCCGAGCTTCTTTTTGACAGAAATCAACTACAGTTCTTCTAAAAGTTTGTCATATTGGCAATAATAATAATAATATATTAAATATATAATTAATATAAATAATAATAATAATAATAATAATAATAATAATAATATTAATAATAATAAATAAATAATAATTAATAATAATGAATAAATAATAATAAAAATAATAACAACACCACAACAACAAAAACAACATTATTATTATTATTAATTATTATTATTATTAATTATTTATTAATTATTATTATTATTATTATTATTATTATTTATTATCTATTATTATTATTATTGTTATATGATTTTATTATTATATATATTATTATTATTATTATTATTATTATATATTATTATTTATTATTATCTATTATTATTTTTTATTATTATTATTTTTATTTTATTTTCTTAATTTTTTTTTATGTTATTTTTTTTTTAAATTTATTTATTCATTTTTTTTACTATTTTTACTAACTATTATTGAATTATAATTATTATTATTACTTATTAATTATTATTATTATTATTATATATATTAATATTATTATTGATTTTCATATTATTTAAGTAGCTTTTATTCAGTCAAAATATCACCTTCGCAATTACAGTAATAATTCTAATTTTTTTTATTCTTATAATCTTTGTGAGTAAGTAGTTCGGGAGTAGTGAACAACTTTGTTCACCTCTAGTTTACAGTAATGTTGGAGCTATAGAGCAGGCACATAAAGGAGATACAGGGAGAAAGGTCCCAATAAAGTTAAATACAGAAAAAATTGAAAATTATAAATTTAATCTTTACGAGACTCTTAGAAGAGTTTTCAATTTGTCTATGCCACAACAAAAGATTTGTCGACATTCCAAAAAAAGATAGACAGAGTGCCAACAGTCAGGGGAGAAAGGAAAAAAGACAAAAGCTAATAGACAGTTCATTGCCGATGCAACTTTTGGCGATTAGAAGAAGCTTGTCTTCAAGTTTATGATGGATTAAAAAATCTTTCATAACAGGTTAAAGCAATCATCAACAAAGGAGTGGCTGAAGTTGTTGGGATGAGGAGGAGACAGTTAGCAAAGGCGGTGCAAGCTGGGAAGCACAAGTTTGAACC
>JABUQX010079507.1:27500-32500 GCA_015478945.1 Trachelipus rathkii
CTTCAATCTTCATAACAACTTTGTGAAAAGAAGCTGCCTGGGAATGAAGGAAATGAAGCCATATTTCAGCAAGGGGATTTTCAAAAAACATTTTCAAAACCTCTGGACATTTGTTCTGACTGTCAAAGTATGATTTCAGTCCAGGAAAGAGTTTCAACACTCTTTCGATTTCCTGGCATTAAAGCAAGCCATCTTGTTTATACTCAATCTCGACAAAGTCGCAAAATTCCTTAAGCTCTTCTACTCGAACGGTATAAATGTAAAAATACGAATATATTTTTACAATTACAGCTTCAACATCAACAGGGAGGCAATCGCTACCACATTGCACTGCGTTATGCAGAATATGAGCGAAACATCCTATTCCAATTAACTCTCTGCCCATGAAGGTATTCAGCTTTCTAAAAATGTTATTTACTCCTTTTCTTGCATGGCTCCCAAAATTACAATTTGTGTTATCACCACAAAAACCAACTACTTTTTTGTGTAAATTATAATTTTTAATTAAATCTATTAAATAATTTACGACTATGTCAGAGGTCTCTGAAGGGAGAGATTGAAGGTCAAGGAGCTTTACCTGAACTCCTACGTATGGCTGGAAGAAACGAACCATAACGGGAAACAGTTTAATGTATCCATGGTTGCTCGCATCGGTTAAAAGTGTTACACAGTGGGCATCTTTTATTTGTTGTCGTAGTTCTGCCTCAGCATATGGAGCAAAAACATTTAAAACAATTGTTTCGCACTTTGTTCTAGCACAAGAAAATTTTGGCTCAAAGCATGTCTTAAAAATCTTACTAGCGCAATCTGCAGATCTAAAACTTTGATTTTCTCTCACAGTATATATATATATATATATATATATATATATATATATATATATATATATATATATATATATATATATATTTTCTTTATATATATTTTTATATTTATATATATATATATATATATATATATATATATATATATATATATACTAGTATATTATATATATTCTCTCACTATTATAGTATTTGAAAATGGAAAAAAAACGAGGAAAAACAAGGCAAAAGATTTTCTTAACAACACATTTACTTTATATTTAAACCTTTATAATTATACCCTAATATATCGATATTAAAATATCGTACCCTAATCTAATCTAGCCTAACAATTATTAATAAGATTAAAAGTGTTACAATTATTATTCCTTATAAAATGCACAAATCCTTATCACTTGGTAATTCTCACTTCCACTTAATTCACTGGTAATGTTCGTGAGACCTAAGGATAAATAGTTTAGCAACGAGGAAATTAAACGTCAAAATAAAGCACATAACCTGTTAATCTTCGGACACTGATAAGTAAATATTCAATAATTCACAATAAGAAAGTCATAAATTTGAGGACAAAATCGAGTAAATACCGGAACAACTTGTAATAAAGAATATGGACGGTTACTTACTAACCATTTCTAAAATGCCATACTTAATACCATTATAAATCCCGAATAAGTGTGATACTTCATAATTCCAACTTTAGGCGAGGTTAAACCTAATTCCAACTTGGTTCTAGGCAGGCAAGAGAACACTGATTTATTAACTGCTGTTTCCAATTCCGTTTGAACTCATCATCCGACGCACTAATTATCATCTTTTTCGTAAGCCAACCTGGGAATTATCTCCTGAGTAGATTACTGTTTAAGTTGCCTAGTCTCTAGGCCCAATCCCTATTAAAAATAAATACTTGTCAATAACAATTCCTTTTAAAATTTATAATAATAACAATAAATTTATTAATTTATTTCCTTGCCGTTTCGTACGGGATCTTTTCTTCTTCCTTGGATTTTTCCTTTCATTCCTCTGTTATATTCATCGTAGTTTTCATAATTCAGCATATCACAAAAACACGTATGCATTCTTAATGTTATTGACAACACCGTTTCATCATGAGGGAGGATGGCTATCTACCTTGCAGTTTAGAGTTAAACCTAGACTGATTGACAGGGTGATCCAAAATACAGCCTCTAATCACACTTAAAATCTTTACGTGCTCGAACTTAGCGTTGCCCCCGCATGAGTCCCCAATCTGGGACTTTTTCCTTCGCTTCTTACACCTTGGCAATCCGGTCTCAATATAGTAAATTTTAGTATAATATATATATATATATATAAATATATATATATATATATATATATATATATATATATATATATATATACATATATATATATATATATATATATATATATATATATATATATATATATATGACATGCTGTAGTAACTAATAATAATAATAATAATAATAATATATATGTATTAATAATAATAATATATATACTTACTATCTTATATATATATATAATAATAACATATATATATCATATATTAAATCAGGTTTTTAAATATTTAATTTTTTTAAAAATAGTTTCTTTATTTTGTTTCATATATTTATTGCAAAGGGGAAACTCTACTCATGAGTAGAGTTGTCAAATTTGGGAGTTATTTTATGACGTGTTCGAGAGGAGGCTTTGTGGAAAAATCCTCAAAATAGACAAAATAAGAAAAAGGTTTCTTTTACGTTGCCATGACAACCAGTGTTTTGAAAGCATTATAATTATGCTTTCTTGGAGGCACAAATCGAAATTCCTCCAGTCAATGATCCTTACGAAAAATAATGTTTCGCAAGAGAATAAATGATCTTAATGTAAAATTAGCGTTCTTGTATAACATTTTAAACATTATTTTAATAGTAGTAAATAATAATTTGAATTATTTTATTACATTAGTTGCTTTTATTTTTTTTAGAGGAGGCCCGGCCTCCTGTGCTTCCCCCGTAAAGCCGCGCCTGATATATATATATATATTATATGAAACTACTTGTACGTAGTGTTATATTTATATATATATATATATATATATAAATATATATATATATATATATATATATATATATATATATATATATATTTATATATATATATATATATATATATATATATATATATATATATACTTATATATATATGTATATATTATTTCTCTTTATGAATAGTACTTTTGAAACTGATCTACAAAAATAAATAAATAGATAAATAATAAATATAAGAAATAAAGTAACAAAATTTTAAATTCTTGTCCTAGAGTGAAGATTACTGAAAAGTGCTTCGACTTATTATTTATGTGAATTGCAAAATCTCTTCTAAAAAAAAACAAAAACAAAAAAACTATTTTAATAAATGCGTAGAAGAAGGTAAAAGTTGTTTTTAGTATATTTATATATATATATATATATATATATATATATATATATATATATATATATATATATATATATATATATATATATATATATATATATATATATATATATATATATATATATATATATATATATATATATAAATATATATATATATATATATATATATATATATATATATATATATATATATATATATATATATATATATATATATATATATATATATATATATATATATATATATATATATATATATTTTCTAATAATATGTAAATATGTAATAATATATATATATATATATATATATATATATATATATATATATACATAAAATATATATATATACTATATATATAATAATAATATATATATATAAAATAATAATAACTATATATATATATATATATATATATATATATATATATATATATATATATATATATATATATATATATATATATATATATTATATAATTAATATACTGATTTATGGAAGAAGTTCCGAAGGAGCCTTGGAACAACCAACTTCTTTGAAGCTTGTTGAAAGACATGCCATGATATTTTTAAAAGGAAAGGTCACAAGAGGAATGAATATCAGAATATTGGAACAGAAGAGAAAGTTTAGAAAGGTTACAGAGAATAAATTTATAGTTGTGTGGAAGATTATGTCAAGTAGATAGATGAAGAAGCTGAGTTATTGAGGCATTGAAAACAACCATGTTTTCTTTAACACAACTATAGGTACGAGAAAGATCAGAGGTCTGTTGCTTCAAGGCTACCCTCCTAGCACCATTTATTTGTTGTTGAATGAGTCGTCTTTCAAATTGGAAGGAGTAATGATGAGTGGTGGAGTTATCAGCCTAAGAGTGGAGAGGAGACACAGTAACAGATAGATCATTGATGCAAAATAGAAAAAAAAAAAAAGAGTTGAAGTAGAACAGAATTCTGAGGAATACCACTATGGATAGATATATATCTACAATAGCAGCCATAGAACGACTGGAACGGAAGAAATTAAAGCTTTGTGCCAGAGTTTATCGAAAGCCTTCGATATGTCTAGCGCCACAGAAAAAGATTCACCGAAATGCGGAAGAGCAGAGGACCAAGAGTCGGAGAGAAAGAAAAAGAAGATCACCAGTCGAGCTGTCCTTACAGAAGCCATACTGGCAATTAGAGATAATTAGAAGATTTAAGATGTTTCTAAATCTTCTTGTTAAGAATAGATTCGAAAACTTTAGGAAGAACAGAGGTTAAAGCGATAGGACGATAATTGGATTGTTGATTGGGGTCCAGCTTCTTCATCACATGCTGAATGAATGCACTCTTCCAGCAGGAGGGAAAGGTTGAAGTTGATAGGCAGTGAGGAAACAGTTTAAGACATTGTACAAGCTCAGAAGCACAAGTTTTGAGGACCATTAGAGGAATAGAATTGCAAAATTACAGAAAAAGTGAGATAGAGGAACCAAAAGATTAATGAATTGAAGGAAGAGGAAGGAACAGCCCTGGAACCATCAGAATAAAAATTAGAGGGGAAAGGTTTGAGCAACCAATTCCTTAGTAGAAGTTAGACAGAAGCGTACAGACAGAGCGCAAGAAGAGGAGGAGAGGAAGAAGTAAGTTGGGGTTGACATTTAAAGGATTACAAAAAATATCAGAAAGAATGTGAGTGGAACCAGAAAGATTGTTGCCTTTCTATGAAGAAAAGTTTTTAGGGTCTCAGAGCTGACCTTTTAATTCCAGGATAGAAGGC
>JABUQX010079507.1:37500-40000 GCA_015478945.1 Trachelipus rathkii
AATTCTAATGAGTAATTTATTGGCATAGGGCTATGTTAAATTTTATATGAGTGAGTACTAAATTACTAATGATCACATTTAATTTAGAAGGTTAGGTACGAATGGTTGCAACATATGGTTTGCAACATATGGTCCGTTTGAGGAATGCAGAGGAGAGTTTGATATTCTTGAACGATCGGAATGGTATTTTTGGAAGGGTTGAGTAGAGACCTCTCCAGAATTATTGTGTTGGTTGACTTGAATGGTTGATTTGAATGGTTGGATAAGGAGATTGAAAAGAGAAGGTATAATTGGGATTCCTTGTGGTTGCAGGGAGAAAAGGAGAATGGTTGGAAGGTGATTGATTTCTATGAGGGAGAGAGTTATGTGTGTTAATAATACATTCTTCGAACACAAGACTATCCCAAGTATCAGCAGAGTTGGTGTGGAAGGTACCAAACAAATATAATTGTGAAAAGAAGATGTTGAAATATAAGATGAATGTTAAATCAGTGAGGGGTTGAGGATACTAATATGGGACGTATATTGACATTTACGTAAGATTAGAGTAAGTGGGTGCATGGATGGAGGGAATAAAAAGAAGGAGTAGAGAGAATTGTGAGTGGAATGTTAAATGAACATGATTATAAGGAAAACGTATGTGAGTGCGCTTACAAATAAGTCAGTTAAATGCGAAGAAGTTGAAATTTAACTAATATGGACTCAATTGAAAGAAACATTGTGGGTTGTGCAAGTAAAGTATGTGGATGTGCTAATGTAGGAAGAAAGAATGTTAATAGTGTATGGTGGAATGATGAGGTGATGCAAGTGGTTAAAAGTAAGAGAGATATATGGTTAAGTGTACACAAAAACTATAATGATGCTCCGAAAGAAATGTACGTGGAAATACATGGGGAGGAAATGAAGGCTAAAATTGCATACGTGAAAACGAAAAGGGGGAGAATGAATAGTTTGGTAGGAGGATGAATGGGGATCTGCAAGGAAACAGAAAGCAGGTCTGGAAAGAAGTGTGTAAGGTCAATAAAGATAGTGTGGGAGTTTATAATAGAATAATGAATATGGATGGCAGATTTGTGACTGACGAAGTAGATGTTAGAAAAGTATAGAGAGAAGTTGCATGTCATTAGTAGTGCTGAAGAAGTGATAGTAAATATGCGTGGGTTTGACGGTGCAAGAAGAAGTAGGAATTTTGGGGTGAGAAAATTAGTTAGAGGAAGTAATAAGTAGAATGGAAAAGTTGAAGAATGATAAATCAATTGGTATTGATTTAATTACGGGTGTAATGATCAATAGTGGATTTGAGATCGTGATTGAATGAAAATGGAAATTGTGTAACATTCCGACGGAATGGAAGAGAACAGTGATAGTACCTTTGTATAAGGGTAAGGGAGCTAAAGGGAACTGCATAAACTACAGGATAATTAGTTTATTGAGCGCTGTTAGGAGGGGATGATATATGCTTGAATTTTGACTGAAACGAGGTACGTCAGTGTGACTGAAGATATTATTGTTGAAGAACAATGTGAATTTAGAAGTGGAAAGAGCTTGTGTGGAGTAAGTACACACACATTGAAGCACATGAGAGAAAAGAAGAGAGAGAGAGAGAGAGAGAGAGAGAGAGAGAGAGAGAGAGAGAGAGAGAGAGAGAGAGAGAGAGAGAGAGAGAGAGAGAGAGAAGAAGAAGGAAATTGTATTTGCATGCAACTGGTAAATGATTGAATAATATGGAAGTTCCGTGGTGGGTATTTACGATATATGGTATTGGTGGTATGCCGTTGAATCGAATTAAAAGTATGTATGTTGGGAGTATAGGGTGTGTAAGAATAAATGGAGTGAATAGTGAGTGGTTCAATATTAAGGCATGGATATGTTATGTCTTTATGACTATTTATTTTATTTATGGATGGGGTGGTGAAAGGATTTACGGTTGGGCTGGCAAAGAAGGATGTTAGACTTATCTAAAATAGTAGATAACGGAGTGTATCTTGCTTATTGTAAGCAGACAATTTTGTTTTCTGTGGTGAATCTAAGGAGTCTGGTAGAGAGGTTTGACTGGGCATATAAAAAGAGTGAGGAGGGGGGTTAAAGATGAATGTAGATGATAATGATGGTAGGTGAGGAGAGTCTGAAACGTAATAAATCACGATGGATGGTACACAATTTGAAAAAGCATCTGAGTTTAAATATTTAGGTTATATGTTGGATGAAATTAAATTAAATTAAATTAAATTAAATTAAATTAAATTAAATTAAATTAAATCTTTGGTGAATGCAAGCGAATTAAATCAGGAGTGTACTAGAGTTTTACATGAGGGTATGTTGTTATAGGCTTTAATGTATAGTAGTAAAACTTTGGTGTGGAATAAGATGGATGTATCTAAGGTACACTCTGTCCAGATGCATAATCTCAGGGTGTGTTAGGTGTTAAGAAAATTGATAAAATGAGGAAAGAGTGTATTAGGGGGCTGTGCGGTGTAATGAAAGGCTTGAATGAGAGATT
>JABUQX010079507.1:65000-67500 GCA_015478945.1 Trachelipus rathkii
GTTGTGGTCAGATTTCACCAATAGGAGCGAAGGTGGTATATTTATAGAGGAAGGACTAGAGGTGAAACATAGGTCAAGTGTGTTCAAAGAATTGGTTGGGACGATCCGGAATGTATGTGGGGTTCTTAATTAGTTGCTCCAGGCCGTTGAGAATGCTGGAATGATTCGGCCTCCCCACCCAAATCAAGCGAGAGGACCCCAACCATTCAGTGTTGTGTACATTGAAATCCCCCAAATAGAGGACCTCAGTATTTGAATGAGAAGATATAACAGTCTCGTGAGAAGTAGTAAGATATTCAAAAAAGCGTGAAAATTTGTTCTGTTAGGAGAACAGTAGCAGAAACACAAGATTATTGTAGTAGAAGTAAGAAAGATTTTAAGCCACAGAACATCGAAGTTAGGAGATTCGAGATTCTCGAGACGTGTTACAGGAGTGTTTATGTTTACATAGGCACATTACTCCACCTTCAGACGGAAATTATGAAATAAGTTATAGTTGGACATATTAAACGAGTTAGAGGATGAATTCCTAGCCATCTGGGTCTCAGACAGGAGCAAAAGGTTAGGGTTAGAGTTAGAGAGGTGGTGTTCCACGGATGCAGAGTTAGATTGCAAGCCACGGATGTTAGTAAAGTCGATAGTAAGCCCGCGCCTGTGCAAATCTGCCATCTTACATGCACATACAGCAACCACAAAACAAACAACAGACAAAAAAAACGAACAAACGTGAAATCAGGTTAAAATTATTCACACACTAAAACCTAAATTTAAAACCGTAAATGTTAAAAAGTTAAATCGTATTTACAGTAAATATGTAAAATATGAAAAATCATAAAGTTAAAAACACTAACTCTCTTTTACACCCATACAAATACACGAATAAAAAAAAGTAAATAAAATTGATTTAAACATTAAAACCTAAATTTAAAAGTTCAAGGGCCAAAATAATAAAAATCAAATCTTAAACACTGTGAAAACGAAATTCAGACTTATGTACCCTTCCTTATATATATATATATATATATATATTTATATTATGAGTTAGTTATATATATAGCAGCATATATATATATATTATTATATTATATATATATATATATATGTATATATATAAAGTTACACATATATATATATATATATATATATATATATATATATATATATATATATATATATACATATATAAATATTTTTATATATATATATATATATATATATATATATATATATATATATATATATATATATATATATATATATATATATATATATATTATATATATATATATATATATATATATATATATGCTTAAGGTGAATTTTTTTTTTTTGCCTAGGGCGGCATGAATGGTTAAGAGGGCCCTGTATATATGTGTGTGTGTGCGCGCGGAAGTATCTCCCATTAGACTTATGGTTTGTAGGATATATCCCATGACATTCCAGTGCACAATGGTTCACCTTTCTCTTTTGCGTTCACATACACACTCTTTTTCTTTCAGACAACACCTTACAGAAAACACCTAATATCCTTGTGTGGAGGAGAGAAAGAATTCCCGTAGAGTATGTTCTGCGTGTCGTAGAAGGCGAATAAAAGGTCAGTGATAGTTGGACTGGGTACCCACTACCACTTATCTTTTGCCAGGAATGCTAATGCATGCCTCGGAGAAGGTCATGATCGCCGTAAATGACCTTATATCTTTCGGCGAAAATATATGAATCGTATGGGCACATAGAATGTCAGAGGAATAAATGATGAGAAGAAGAGAGAGGTGATGGATGTATTTAGAAAGGGTAAATTTGATTTGCTCTCTGTGACATAAACAAAGTTGAAAGGAAGCGGTGAAGATGAATGGTGTGGTGTGAAATTTGTGAGTGCTGGAGTGAAGAGGAATGAGAGGGGAGAGAAAAAGTTGCGATTCTGATGAGTGATCTGTGGCACAGAGCTATGGTGGATTTTGTATGAGTGAGTACTAGAATTCTAATGGTTAAATTTAAGCTTGAAAAGGTCAAGGTATGTGTGGTTGTGATATGTGATTCATTTGAGGGTAATGTTGAGGAGAGTTAGATTTTCTGGGAAAATCTTAATGATGTTTTGAATGGGCTGAGTAGGAGCCAGATTGATTAGCAGGACCAAATGGCTGAATTGGTGATCAAAAGGGGTATGGTATAACAGGTGGCTTTGGGGTGACGAGTGAAAATGAGAATGGTAGCAAAGTGATTCATTTCTGTTATGAGAGAGGTATGTTTGCACGTAATGCTTTTTTCTTCAAATACAAAGTATTCATAAGTATACTAAAGTTGGCGTTGGTATAGATTGTATCGAAGTGAAAAGTATGATTGATTTTGTGTTGGTGAAGAAGATGTTGATGTTTGTGATGGATGTTAAACCAGTGAGAGGATTTCTGATGGGAATTTCATATCATTATGTTGTTTTATGTAAGATTAGGTTATTAGGTAAGATTATTATTATTATTATTTTATTATTATTATTATTATTATT
>JABUQX010079507.1:70000-75000 GCA_015478945.1 Trachelipus rathkii
GTTCAGGTATCATAATAACATGTTCACTCACCAGAGTCATTGCAATGGAGGAATCGAGAAGAATAAGGGTCGCCAATCACAAAAAATGGGTTCCTGAACTAAAAGACATGGGCCATCGAACATAAGAACGTAGTTACCGATTATTAGAACGTGGATCACTGAACTTAATACAGCAACGTGGGCCCCCGAACACAAAAACAGGGATTCCTGAACACAACAACATGGGTCCCCAAACACAAAAGCATGGGTCTCTGAATACAAGAAGAATGTTCCCCAAACACAAGACCTTGGGTCTCCTAACACAAGAACAATGAGTACTTGAAAGCAAGAACATGGGGTTCCGGCACACAAAAGCAATTGTCCCCTGAACATAAGAACATGAGTCCCCGAGAACAAGAACATGGGTCCACAACCACAAGAATACGAGTTCCCGAACACTAGAACATGGGTTCCCGAACATAAAACATGGATTCCCAAGCACAAGAACATGGGTTTCCGAACTCAAGAACATAGTTCCCGAGCACAAGAAAATGGGTCCCCGAACACACAACACTTATGAAAACCTACAATTTTCACTTCTATAACAACGAATATTATATAAATGGTATAATAGAAAATTTCCAAATTTGCTTTAAGTAACGTATATATAAAGGACAAATGGTTGTTTTTCGTGTATGGATTACATCAATAATCTTTTATACCCTTTATATTATATGGATTTCACGTGATAAAAATAAATATTCAATAATAATAATAATAATAATAATAATAATAATAATAATAATAATAATAATAATAATAATAATAATAATAATAATAATAATAATAATATTAATAATAATAATAATAATAATAATAATGATGTCTTAACATTACTGTACGCAAGAGTGGCGTAGGTGCTAGAGTGGTGGACTCGTATATCGATGGCGTCTGGTTCGATCTCCAGAGTGAAACTCTATAGAAAAGTTTTCTTCCTCAGCAAAGGACAAAATCCCGTCAATGGTAAAAACAAATAAATAAATAATAAATAATTAAATTAATTAATAAATAAAATAACTTGTTAAAGGAATTAAATGAGAGAAAATTTACAAATCACTATTTTTAATTTGTTTATTTATATATATATATATATATATATATATATATATATATATTATATATATAATATATATATATATATCATATATATTATACTATATATATATATATAATATATTATTATATAAATATATTTTAATATATATTATATATATTATATATATATAATATGTTATATATAATTTCAATAATCCAAACCATAATTAAATAAACGTAAGCTTTTATAAAAGATAAATTAATTAAACAATTTAACAGCTACTGAAAGCACTTAAATTATATATATATATAATATACTATAATATATATATATATATAATAATATATTATATAATATATCTATATATATTATATAGTTATATATATATATATATATTATATATTATATATATATATATTATATATACTATATATATATATATATATATATATTATATATAATATATATATATATATATATATAATTATATATATATATATATAATATATATAATATATAATAATATATATTACCTAATATATATATATATACTATATATATATATATAATATTATATATATATATATATATTATACTATATATATATATATATATATATATATATATATTATATTATATATATATATATATAATAATATATATATATCATTAAGCTATTAACAAAATTACAGTTATTTTGAAAGAATTTCAATTATTTTGAAAGAGCTTTAATTTTTAATAGTATTTTTTTACGCCTCCTTTATAAGGACCAAAATTGAAGTTCAAATTTAGACGAGGTGGTTTTGATGGTCTATAAACAGGGGCCCCATGGTGGTGACTTCCACTTCCTTTCGGGGAGGAATTGTGACGTCCTTGTTGGTGATGTCCTCCTTGATGAGGATGGAAATTGTTGTGACCTTGGTGAGGTTGATGATGTCCACCTTGTTGAGAATGATGAGTATTGTGACCTTGCAGTTGCTGGTGTCCACCTTGATGAGAATTATGATTGTTGGGACCATGATGAAGTTGCTGGTGACCTACGGCTCCTTGATGGTGCAGGCCCCCTCCACCGTGCCCTTGATAATGAGCAGGACCTCCATGATGAAGTTGTGATCCAAATGAATGAGATTTGTGCGGTCCATGATTTGATTTAGATATTGTGCGAGGTAGAAATTCGTTTACCTATGATGATTCTACTTCGGAGGCTCTGTATGTTCTTGGCAGACAACCTTCGACATTACACCCGACTGCTGGTACCAGAGTTTCCTGTTCGTTTACTATCCTCATTGTTGCCTCTACCTAAGTACTTGATGTGATCTACTCCTTGCTTTGCCTTACTATAACGTGGGCTTAAGAAAGCTGACCGCCATATCCTCAGTGTTGGACTCGGCGAGAGGTCGTGCTATGATTTAGGTCATTGGACATGTCAAAAGGGTGCATATATCCCTGAGTCAGCCGTTAACCTCGTCTGCATTGGAGATGTGAACAACCATGGCTCTGTGATCCCAGACGATAGTCCGACTGCTGTGTACGGTATATCATTCTATGGAAGTATCTCTCGATAATAATGTATCTTAGATGGTATATAACTATAGTATAAAATATCACATAATATATATAAGAATATATAATAATAATATAAATTTTAGCATATATTTCATATAATACCTCACTATTCAGCCTATAGAGTATAATAACGCTGAGGTAAATATACTACTATAGTGAAGATATCTATTCTCAAGCGTATAATCTTATAGTTATTTAAGGGTGACATAGAGATACTAGTAAGTTATGATAGATATATTATATGATAGGTAATGAATATTTAGTTCAGAATATATAGTGATAATACCGTACTCAGTATCACGATATCTTATAGTGATACGTCAATAAAATGAGATTGTCTGATAACCAATCACCATAACCTCGGAGCCATACATACTAATTATGTGAATGATAAGTGTGATTCCTCTCATATATGTATATATATCTCAATTTAAGGGTGTTAGATCTTTTAGATAAAGCCGCAGAAGATGCGCGTAAGCGTGCCGATATTATTGCACAAAAAACCAACGGAAAAACCGTAAGAATGCTAACATGAGAGATGACACGAGACGTCTCCATCAGTATAGTGAGGAGTGAGCAGTATTTAGGTCTGAACAGAAAATATCGTACTAAACGAGATGAGTTTGTAGTCACGAAGACGCTGTGATGGTAGCAGAACGCTCACACACAAAGTTCCTCAGATGTGGATCGACGAAAAGCAAGATGTAGTAGCTGTGTGGTGGCTTGTGTTCTAAAGAGATAGACAGATTAGCTTTCAGGTGAAGATATACGAGGAACATATATGTTTAGCTAGAATCGTTCGGGCAAGACGCTTTTTAGATAATCCTTTAGGTAAATACGCCAAGAGCACTAATACGGATATGTATACTTCTGGTGCAGAGGCTATGGCACCGATCAGTGAAAAGAGGTGGAAAACAATAACGTCGTAATAGTACTACGGGCGATGTTTTTAAGAGAGTATTGGAAAATCAGCAGGAGAGATTTACTTTTGGTTGTCCAAAAGGAGGTATAGAGTATGGAGATGAAGCCACATGATAGCCTCCACAATAAGCCGACATGCGTGACCGATGGAAGCGTGAATATCCCATGGACCGATATAAATGTCAAAGTATTTAGTTTATATATAATATATTATATATTAATATATATATATATATATATATTATATATATATATATATATATATATATATTATTATATATAATATATATATAATAATATATATGCAAAAGTGTAGTTATATACACAAAAATTTGAATCTCTATTACAATTCTATCTAAATAATATATATATATATATATACTACTATATATCAATATATATAATATATATATATATATATATACTCTCTCTATAATATATAGTATTATATATATATATATATATATATATATAATATATATAATAATAAATATATATATATATTATATTATATATATATATATTATATATAGTATATTATATATATATATTATATTATATATAATTATAAAATTAATAATATATATATATATATATATATATATATATATATATATACTAATTTATTTATTTATATATAAGGCCAGTAAATGATTGTTTTATTAAATGCAGATACTTAAGGGGGAGAAGAGCAACGAAATTTAATTACAATTATAGTTTTATATCGAAGAAAAGAAATGTCTTACACAATACGATTAAACATATCATGTTTTTAACTTTTACAAATGCAAAATAAGATAAAGCAAAATTTACAATCTCAGTAAACAAAATAAACTAAAACAACCTTATCGTTTATAAGGGGACCTTAACCAGTACTAGTTTCCCCAGTTATGTGAAATATTTTATATTATATTATATTATATTTATTATTATATTATAATTATATAATATTATAATTATATTATATTATATTATATTATATACATCTCACGTCAATGGATTGAAATGACCTTCTGCCATTCTGACACTGGATTCCTCTAAATCGCCTTTTTCGTGACAAGTGGAACCGTGATGAGACCAGGCGTTACCGAAAATTGTACCTATAATAATAATAATAATAATAATAATAATAATAATAATAATAATAATAATAATAATAATAATAATAATAATATAATAATAATAATAATAATAATAAAGTAATAAATAATAATAATAATTAACCAATTAATAATAATAATAATAATAATAATAATAATTAATTAATAATAATAATAATAAATACCCATAATAATAATGGAATAATTTAATAATAATAATAATAATATAATAAATAGGATAATAATAATAATAAGAAGAAGAGAAGAATACACCGAACTACAGAACTTATACAGAACACCGACTTAGCAAAGACTACTCAGTCAACAGGCTAGTCTGA
>JABUQX010079508.1:0-33341 GCA_015478945.1 Trachelipus rathkii
ACTTGGTCATTTCTAGGGCTAGTACAATTTACTTATACTATTGATCGATTGTTTCGCATTTTATTTACGAATGATCTTTTTGGGAGAAGTTTTAAACAAAAATGGATAGGGGTGCCATAAAATAAAATACATGACTCGAGGGTGCCTTTGTACACTAAAAAATTGTTAGAAAAACACTGCCTTGCAAGCACTTGCACTCGCTCAAATAATAAATAAAATAGGTTTGGTCGAGTATATTGAATAAATAAGTCACGTAATCCGCCAACATCAAATACTTTATAGACTTTAAGAAATATCTTTACTTTGAAAGAGAACAGACTTGGTGACTCTGACTTTCTTACTGGACACAGACTCCCTTCAATCAATTATTTAATAAAATAAATAATAAATAAAAATATATAATATAATATATAATAATAATCAATATATAATTATATATTTACTTAGACATATTAAAATATGTTACAATTTTATATGATTAATTCATTATTAATTAATATAATATATAATAATAAATAATATGAATTAAAATATAAAATAATTAAATAACTATGCATTAATAGTATATAAGAGATAAAAAAATAAAAGAGAAAGATAGCAAAGAGAAGTAACGAATGCTGTGAAAGTAGAAATTAATTAATAAATACATGATAATAATAATATAATAATACATTAATAATATAATTAATATATAGTATATTATTAATGTATATTAACTGTAATTTATTCTTTAGTTATCATCATCTATTATAGTGATGATTATAATTATTTTGATGTTGGTGATTAATTAAATAATTAAATATATAAATAATAATACAAGTAAGGAAAATTAAAAATTTGAACAAGAAATGAGGCACATAAAATAATAAATATTATAATATATTATATTTATTTTATATTTTAATCTTTAATTATGTTATTAATTATATTAATTATTATTATTATATATTATATGGATCATAAATTTATATATTATAATTAATTATGTTAAAATTTTTTTGTCAATATAAGTTCACGTGTGCGTACATTAGCCTAACTAGTATATTATATAAAAATGCTACTATTTTAGTTAAAAATGTAAATATTATATTAGAATTATTAAAATTTATTGTCAATAAAACTTGTATAATTTTGAGATGTAATAAACTTTTAAAATAAAATAACTTGTATTGAAAATTTATATTATTCATTATATAAAGAATTGAGAAAAAAATTTCAGCAGAATTCCTATTATAGTCTCATATGTACTACTGGAGCTATAATCGAGTTTTCTTCTCTTACTATTTATGAGAAAAGTCTTTCACTTTCACTGGTTAATTACGCGAGTCAGAATGTTTGTAAAATCGAACTTAACTGGAGACTGAGATCAGGAAGATTGAAGTCGTATATATATTATACTCTGAAAATTCTCTCTCTCTGAGTATAATATTTCCATTATTTCACTAAAAATATGAATCGGGAAAAAACCGGTCAAGTTATGCGTCAAGTAGGAGAACAGTACATTAAAATATTTAATTAACGTATCTGTGTTTGTCCAATAACTAATTTTAAATTATAAATTTTAAATATGTAAGATTCTTAAGATTTTATATAATAAATGTTATAGTAATTAAGTTATTAGTATGAATTAGATAACAATACAAAGTCAAGTTATATTTTTATTAACTATTTAAACTAAATTTTTTTCACAATTTAAGAATATTATATTTTCAATTGTTTACTTATTATATAATAAAATAAAAATATTTGTAAAAAGTAAGAAATGAACGATTTAAATAAGTAAAATTTTAAATAAATTGTTATAAAGAAATTGTAATGTCCATTTCCTACACTATGACAAATATATATGACGATACTTATTGATTATTACGATAGTTAGAATACTAACGTATATGTTACATACATTTACACGTAATACTATCTTGTTGACAAATAAAAAAATTTACAAATTATTATATTACATCTTCAAAATTCCCGTAAATACACTATATTGACACCTATACTAACTTCACTTGTTTATTTAATAATTTCTTCAAATAAGCTCTACGGATATAATGAAAAGAATTTGAAAATTTGACTTAGTTTCTACATTTTACTATATTAATATTTAATTATTATTAATCATATATAATAAATTAAATTAAATAAATAAATAATTAAATAAAATTAATAAATATTAAATATAAAATATATAAATTAAATACTATAATTATAATAAATAAAATAATAAATAATAATAATATAAATTATAATATGTTATAATTAATTATTATTATTAGTTAATTTATCATATTATAATCATTCGTTTTAGAGCTTCCATAGCATTTAATTATAACCCAATATTATTAATATTTATTTAATATTATTATATTATCTATTATTATTATTATTATTATCTATTATTATTATTATTATTATTATTATTATTATTATTATATTTATTATTATAATGAGTATCATATATTTTAACAATTGAATGAATAATTTTAAATCTTTTTTTGTCTATCGTTTACGTGACAACTATCATGGCGTTCCTTAGTTAGTTTAAAACTATCTTGTCAAAATATATACATTGCACATATATATGATCCATTAATTAAAAAACACAATGACAATCATGCGAACGGATTATGTGCTCGATAATATTAAACAGTATAGAGAACTAATATAATAAATATATATAATAGTTTACGAGAGAGGATTAAGTTTCTGGTTTATGTACAAAGTTACATATTAATATTTATTACAGACTTTAGAGATAATAAAATATTATTCGTTGTATATTTATAACAATAAAATATTGTTTAAATAGCTATTCAAACTCAGTCTATCACTTATTACCTTATTATCTCTCATTCAGTTGAGTTAATTATTTTTTATTTATTGAGACTTATTCAATCATAAGATTGATTATTATTAAATTCTGAGGACTAATACAATAAGATTCCAAAAATTTCTCTTACTGATTCAAAATATTAAACTTTTGAAATAATAAAATAGATAAATAATAATATAATAATAAAATCACTTTTATATGTTAAAATATTAATAATTTTAGATAAATTGAAATCAATCACTATATTCTCTCTTAGCGAGGGAAAACTGGATGTATAAAGGATAAATATAATAACAGAATATTCTATCATAAAACAAAAAAAATCAAATAAAACAAAATCGTCAACATGAATAGTCAACGATCTATATAAAAGTTACAATAATAAGAAAATATTATTAGTTTTAAAAAATCTAACAAATAACATAAGGCAATATTAATTTTAAATAATTAAGTTTATTACCTGTTTAAAAAAATGACTCTCGTCTGACTTGCTGCATACGCCGAGCTGATTCTACTCAAGTAAAAAAGTATGAGAGAAAATGAAATGGAAATACCTTTACTGTTGAGGGCTTGACATCTTCCCAATCATTTCAGATTTTATGACATCACATCGTTGACCTGCTCTTCGTCAACATCGCGATTCTGATCTCTCTCATTTAACTCAAGCATAACTTGAAGAATAATACTTATAGAGCTATTAAAAATACAACGCTTAAATATTTAAAAATTTTACATGGAAATGTTAAAAATAAGACTTACACCAATTTACTACACTTTATCAAAGTCATATGCCTATATGGATATTGATTGAAAACTTACTACGTAGTATGTTTCACACTCAGGAGATTTAATAGAATATAATTTTTGGACATATATAGGAGAATAATAACAGTCTTGTGCTTGTGACAGCAAACATTCCAAGGAAAACTTTATTAAATTATATGATCTATAACGATGTACATAGATCATAGGAAATATTTTCCAGTAATTCATTCGTATCATGATAGATTGGTTATTTCATTCCTGTATTTATAACTACGTATTTTATACTGAGAATCTAATCTCGAAATTCGACAAATTTAATTAAAATTTTAAAAGAGATAGATTATCAACAAAGTATAAAATTATAAGTCAGTAATACATAAGAAGAATCCACTGTATCAAGATTATTATTTCACTCCATTTCTTATAATTATATACTTTTTAGTTAACTTATACTTAATATATAATTAATAGAAGAAAACATATTTTATATAATAGACAAAATAAATAATACAATGCTGGATTGGAAATTCGTATTAATGATCAAATTGATTTATTTTAATAACAATATAAATGACAATTATATATACTAAACATTACTAATATCTAAAGTTACAGTATTAAATTTTATATAAATTTATTTATTAAATATATAAAGTATGATTGAAATGCGAACTCTAATAATAAAATATATCATTATTTAAAACACTTGAGTTATTAATAAATATTATTAACTAATATAAGAATTTTAAGTTAGTTGAGCAGCTGAACTTGTATGTCTGAATCAGGTATTGAATGACCATTTTACTATTAGTAATGTATTATATAATATAAATATATAGTTAAATTAACTGTTATTTAAGAGAAAGACGCTTTCTCGAGTTGAAAGGTGTATTATACATTTCTAATACTAAACTATTTATATTATATTTTACTGTAATTAATATATTAAATAATATGGCTGAAGAGAGAGAAAAACTTGAAACTAAAGGCAATTATTGTAGTAGGTTGGCTCAGAATTTAATAAAACTTGCCGAGGATTGATATAGTCGTAATATACTGTGAATTCACTTATTATACATAATATTATATATAAACAAGGTAAATATGTTATAACGAGCTATCAATTAAATGAGGAACCAATCTATTATTTATGTAAAATAACTATAAAAGTAGAAAGAAAAAAAGCATTAACGAGTAAGTGCTAATGCATATATGATACTATAAAGATTAAGAGAGGATGAGAGCGCAGAATCTGATCTGTGTAAAATTTATATATGTTTTATGGTGGAAATGTGAAATTTACACCGAGACGTTAGTGGATTGAGATGGAATTGATGTAATGTAACTATTTTTTAATGGGATTCGTGAAAATATGATATGGACTATAAGATGATAAAAATAACTAAATACGAGTCTTGGATAATCTTTATCTCATCAGGTCTTGCAGGGACGGATTACTAAAAAAGTATTCAAAAATATTAAACAATATAAAATTTTTAAATCCTTAATTAGCTTAATTTCTCATTTTTATCTGCTTCATAAAACAAACAAAAGACAATTAATTGTGTAACATTTTTTAACTTAATTAATTATTGTTTTGTGACTTAAGTATCTCGTTAGAGTGAGATAATATAATTTTCTGATGTAAGATGGCTTTTTTGTGAATTGTCCAAATTATTCCTGGAAAACGATAAACTGTTATAATTTTGTCTGTGTGAAGTATTACACATACTAATGGTTAAATTTAATGTTTGAAAAAGGGTTAACGAGTACCGTATGTGGTTGTGCATAAATATGTATTCTAATTATATTTTTGAGATGTGTTTGAAATCAAATCTTAGAAGAAACGAGTGAAATGATATGTTAAAAAGACAAATTACTAGATATGAAGGATATTTTATTTTAGTGAGACAAAGAGGTGAGTGAGGGAGTTTCAGTAAATAATTGTGTTGGAAAATCTCTAGCTGTGTGAAAGAGAAGAGTTTTATGATGTGATAATAGAGGAATTTGTTGAAAACCACGTCGTCACCAATTTAGAGTGATTTATTAGTGCAAGGTATGATAGACAAATGAGAGATCACGGCCAAAGAAAAAAGGTATGAATTGAATTATTCTTGCGCGAGAGTATGGATAGCGATGAGTCTGGTGATAACTAAGTATCATTGACATATGTCTACTTGTGTACTAAATATATTATCTAACACAACTCACATCGTTACTAAAGGATGACAAGTAGCTTGAGATGTGAAAAGACAGATATCAAAGAAAGTAGTATCGAGTAGGATTTGTGAGTCTGATTTGTTTAAGGCATAAATCATGTCTGAAACGATACCTCTCATACACTTGCATGTCACATATGAGTTTTATTATAAATGCTTTATAGTACAATGTGAGTGGTTGAAGATTGAGGAAGTATATCAGGAATATATATGGATGTTTCTGCGCAAATAGAAGTCATTTAGAAACAAGAGAGGAGTCGCTAATGGATTTTGAGAAACAGGATGTAGGAGATGAGAATTTATTAGTGATAGTATTAATAATATTAATAGGCATTGTTATAATGAAAACTATGTGAGAGCACTTGCATATAAATTAGTTGAAAGAATTTGAAGTATGAATCTGAAGTAAAATTATAAGCTCTTGTATTTGTATGATATTAAGAAAAATTATTGTTTAGTATAATTATGCAAGCGAAGAAATTGATGGGTTGTCTAAATGTAAGAAAGTAATAAATATCCATGGGTATGACTATTTCCTCTCCTACCCAAGATATATAAAACTTTTATCCAATTTTATAGCATTTCTGCTATTAAAGATCAAATTATGATTTGTGAAAGTAAAGTGTATGGATAATATATTATATATGAAGGTTTACATAATCACTAGATGAAGATTAGGATTTAAGAGAATGGACCTGGGTAACACATGCTACACGCGCAATTGATCTCGAGCGTGTACGAATGTTGAAACAGTCGAGTGTGATAGAGTAAGATTTCTGCGATTGTGAATGTGAGTCTTATTAATGAGTGTATACAATATCCAATAAAATAAAGGATACGCGTACAAAAAGCGTGTTATGATATAGAGACAGAATAAATAGTAATAATAATGATAAAGATTATTATAAAGAAAATTATACAGTCAGAAGTAATAAAACTCGATTTCTTTCCTGACATGATCCACACTAACAAAAATTGCGCGAAACAGTAATTTGACTCAGAGTAAAATATAGATTGTGTTACAATAGGCAGTAGTTTTCATGAGAGGTGTATTTGCTACTTCTTATAGTAAGATTTAGTGGATAGAATTATATAATGGATTGAAATACCATACTATAAGATAATTAGATGGTGAATAGAGTTTGTATAAGAGTAATAAATATAGAACTAGAAACATTTTTATAAAAATATATAGTTTAATATTATGGAATATACTTAACACGTAAATATTTTGGTTACACTGTAAGTACTTTTGAAGCTATTAGTCCTGAGCATGGAGAACGATTAAATCAATATATATTTCACAAAATTAAATAATGATTTAGATCAATAATTATTTTATACATTTTTTAAGCAATAATAAAGTTGAGAAATAATTGAGATAATCACAGAAACATAAAACTAAATTTAGAAATTATTAGGATTTGCAAACAGGTTAATATATATACCTAGGATTAACAGGTGAGAAGTCATGCTATGCAGAGTGTTAATTGATAATTTAGTATTGGGAGGTATAATGTTTCTGAATGAATTCAAAGTATGTATACTTGAATTTTGAGATAGATAGATAGATATTAATAATAAAAGTGATCAGTTTTATAATTATAATATTGATGGAGTGTAGAGTAGAAATGATGATACTGATCTTACTGTAACTTATTTAAATTGTAATATAGAATTGGGTTGCATAATTATTAAAGTAGGGTGCAGAAGAGGGGGATAGAGTCTGACATGATGGTGAATATCAATGAGTGTATAAGAGTGCCTGTCTTATTGTAATGCAGATAATTATGGTAGTGTGGTGATCTGAGATAAATATTGAGAGAGGATTATTGAGATAGAATATAGAAGGGTTAAACGGCAAAAAGTGTGCAAAAGGAGAGTTTGTAAAAAATAATATATAATTAAAGAGCGAGTTAAATGAGATGGAGGTGATAGGAGATGATATTGTATTGGAATTGTTCATAGTGTATTACAGTATACTGGACAATACCGATTTATATATTTAGAAGACTTATAATATAGTATTTATAAATATGAAAAAAGAGAAATTAGGATTTAATCGCAAGTGAAATAAATGGTGTCCAGATGACAACATTTAAGATGATTGGAAGACTTATGATTAGTGTAATATGATATCTTAATTGAAAATATATTTATAGAGATATATTATTTATGAGAGAGCAGATACAATATATAATGATACATCTACTCAAGTGATCCTACTAATTATCACACACATCACTATACGTATATGTACGATCTCACTAATACTATCAAGATCTATAAATGATAATATATAGTGAAACATGGTTGATTATTATTATGTATTTGTAATTATTATATTAGAATTTAATACTAAGATTCACAGTCTGTTTCAGTTATTGAGAGAATTATTCTATTTTTTGGAGACATTTAATCTGTATCTATAAATAATAATTAGTTAAATTTATTATATAAAATATGATGATAATTATATGTAGCACATTTTTATGTTGTATATGTTATGTATGTTGTATATGAGCAATGATATATAATGATCTTGATACAATGGTATCAGAATAATATATATTGTATGATCGTATCTTTAATTTAATGTTTTATTTTGGTTTATTTTATAAATGCAACATAAGGATATTAGTATTAAAATTTAATTAAGTTTGACATGGATACTAAGATATAGTGATACTACTAGAAAGTTAAATGTGTTTTATTGGATTAGAGAATTAAATTGAGATAGAGAGTGATCAAGAAAATGTGGTATCTTGTGTGTGGTGAATTAATGCACTATGTGCTTGATAAATTATATATGACACCCATAGCTGAATATTTAGAGAGAGAACAGAGAGGAGACAGATCACATAGCTATCTCTAGAGAGGTTAAATGCTGTTTTTATTGCTGTGGTTATATATTATTTGAGGAAGATGAAGTAGATGAGAGAGAAACAGTATTAGACGGGACTGTACAGAGCACAATTGGTATATGATCATTCAACCGAGAAATACTTAGGATGATACATTGAAGTGGGTGATGTCCTAAGTAGTTGTGAAGCTTCAGGGAGATTTATATAGACTGTGATGTATAATGGGTTACTATTATCAAACTTAATAGGATTTTGGAGTATATGAATAGAGTAGGTTGTGAGAGATTTTCCTCTTTATGACTCCGTGTACATAGGTCTTAGTATCACTTAGCTTATCATTCTTATTTACCAACTTATTTTATATTATTGGCACCGCCAACCGTATAATATATATTACTATACAATTCATGTCCCTGAATTATAGCACCTGAATGATTTAATATTTTTAATTATACTTATATAATAATAACAACAATATATATTAAACCCAACAATATATATATAATAAAAAAACAATATTTATCATTCATAGGTTTTCTCGTTTCATAAACAAAACAAATTCGTACTTGTTACCATTTAAATAGGATATTAAATTACTACTCAAAGGTGCTTAGGATTACTAAATCCACATGAGGGATTGAAATGAAATAATATAATCCACCAAAAATAAACAAATAACCAGAAAATAATAAATAAAGGAAAGAAAATTTTATATTTTGATTAATTAAAGTTGTAATGTGAATTTATTTTATTAAATATTTTATAGATATATTTATAAAAATACGTGAGCATTCAATATGCTAAATAATTAAATATAGCTATAATATATTACTTTAATTAAGTAGCTAAAGTGCCGTTGCTTTTCACTTCAATGATATTATAGCCATATGATACATAACTATTTAGGTAATTATCTATTTATGAATAATAAACTTATGAAATTATAAAAAATATTTTTAAAAGATATTTTTAGCTACAAATAATGTATTATTTAATATGGTATGACTCAGAAGATAATAGCTTTTACTTTTATCTATATCTTAGCAACAGTACTCTCACTATCAGATATAGATACTATCATACCATTCAATATATACTAAAATAAACCTTTATTTATTTTATTCTTACCTTACTCTACTTTAGTTAAAAAAAAATGATATAACTTTCAATATTTTAAGTTATAATATAAAACTTTCTAATAATATATATCATACATATATATAATATATATCATATTATATAAATATACTATATAAGGCGTATATAGTATATATTATTATATATATATAAGATATAGATATATTATTAATAGATGTATGTTTATAGTATAATATGGGCATGAATTTTATCGATTGTTATATTTTTCACTACACTTGTCATATATTAGATTATAGTAATTTAATTGTACTGATATTTTTATATGTATAAATTGAAGAATTGAACTATAATTCATTGGTGTCATTCTAAATCTCAAAGTCATGTATTCTACTTCAAACGTTCACTAATAAACTCTCTAAAAAGACTTAAGGCTGTTAGTTTCTTATCGAGAGTTCTTCTCACCACTGACAATATTTTTAGTAAATCAGCCTTATTATAAAAAGATATCGAGGTTCGCTGACCGTAACCTACTTCACTTCTATCTACTAACTCTTTTTTCTCTCCACTATTCTCTCTCTTTCATTCTCTATCTGCCAAAATAAATATTTATAAGAGATATTTGAGTTATAAGTGGGACGTTTTAGGGGATATATATATAACTTAGTGATAGAGATTGTACCAAATAGGTGATCTATGACTATATCGAGGATTTTGGGGACTCTAGGTAGTCTTAAGAAAATGATTCTATTTTATGGGCCTTAAGACAACCATTAAGTGGTTTGAGAAAAGACAAGTTTAACAAATGTAAGTATGATATTTGTATAATTAGATTATTTGCAATATATATAGATTTAGTAAAAGCAGGATGTGATTTATGGAAGAGTTGGTTACATAGAGACTAAATATATTATATATAAGAAGGAATTGTTGTGAAAAAAAGACTTGTAAATATTCGTTATTTATTAATATTGGAATAATTATAAAATATACTTTATTGCATCAATAATATAGATATTAGTTTAGGAATAAATTTAGAAGCATTCTAAAAATATTTCGAATTTAGATGATCAAGTTTTGTTTTCTTTCCGTTTTCCGGCTGGTAATTTTGAAAAAATTCCGGCCGAGACCGGAATTTCATTAATCTCTTCTAAAAAAAATTGAATGGATAAAGATTTTATTTTACATATACCCTTATTCTCCTCTTTCTACTTATTAAAACAAAAAATTCTTTGATAGATAAATAGTTAGTAAGATATTTATCATTAAAGTGAGATTAATATCTTACAGTAAACATCTGTTCACTCACAGAATGGGCAATTATTTTTTAAACGTTTTTTATCAAAAATATTTTTTTTGAATTCTGAAATGAAAAATTAATTTCTCTGAATATATATAGGGGGAGACGGAAAGTGTATGAGATAATTTTTTGTGAGATAGTACGCTATTGATTTGGTAAATTTAGAGTATCTTTGAGTCACTATATATCCACCCAATTAAGTAATTCTATTGATACTTAGTTTGAACAGATGAATGCAAAATTGATATTTCTTGTGGTAAAGGATAAATTTCAATCTCCATATATGGAGGTATTCTGATAACTTCTATTGAAGAAGGATCTTTAGACCATTAACTATGGGTGGTGTGCGCGCCTTGCACTATTACTATTCTCACAGAGAGTTTTCTAGCAGTTCAATTTCATTTCTTTCAAACTTTATACAAAACTTTATAGAATTAAATTATCTTTCTAGCCTAGTGAACTTGGTTTTGACTGATGATTTTGAGTACTGAAGTCCACTAATACATTATGGAAATTTGTGATAGTGGTTGTAGTCTAGATACGGCCTTCTTGAAAATGGAATGGTGACTTCCAAATCTGAGATCTCAACTATTCTTTCTTTTGAATATAGGACGTTCTTTATTGGACTAATTATATTTTGTATTCGAAACATTTGTTTACGTTATATCAAATTTATATCTGTATTTCTGAATGTATCAAGCATGCGAGTATTATCTAACTAGATACAACCTTCGTCATTTCATTAATTGTACTAAACGTCAGTTTGTGTATTCTTGGTCTTTGAGTCTGACAGCAGAATTCTAGATAAAACGAGATTATTTGTTTTTCGAGATTGATATAATGTTCTATGAATTGTATTCTGTTTCTCTTGCCTTTATAATTCTCATAAATCTAATCTCTGAATGCCTTGCCTTCTAGTGGCCTTCTTATTAAATATGTGTCTTGATCTTCCTCAGTCCCATATCCAGTTAGGTATTGAGAGATAATGCTGGAGAAGCCATCGAAATTGGAGCGCACATAAGGTGTATTCTATATTAGTGCATTGCAACTTCTTGTGTTGATTGGGTTTCGTATGATCCGAATGTGGAGATAGTCGTATTGACTAAAAGCTGCTAGATGTTAGTGTTCAAGTAATTGCCATTTTTAGGGTCACACGAGTCTAGAGGTGTAGTGATGATTTGTTTTGTGTATAAGACTATCTAGTAATATAAATTTGCAGAGGTCTTTTCAATATGCATACTAATCTTTTAGAATCAAATGTTAGCTGTGCTATAGTCCAGCAAATGGATCGGTAGCATATTGCGTCCTTACATGAGAGATAGCGAGCAGTTTATACGCTGGGATGGCAAGATGTTGTTGATGCACAGAGGACACTGTAATTATGTAATTTCCATTTTTGATGATGTTATTCATTATACAATAATAAGGCTTAAAATGATCATGAATTGATGTACCATAATTATATATCTACATTTTATGACTTCTATTAAATTACACGAACTTGTACTTGAGAAAAATAAAGGCATCTTAAATACAAAATTGAACGTTTCATGAATTAAACATAAGAATAACTATGATGATGTACTATCCTGCATATAGTTCCAACTTCATGTTTTTAATATGTACATTAAATCCGAAGGGTCAAATGGATATTTTGAGTTATATAGGTATAAGGATAATTTATTCACCAATTATTCATCATATTTATAAAACTTCATAGTGATTGTATTTAATTCAGTAATGAGAAGCCTAGGAAAATATATAAGTTTATAGTAAAATAGGATAGTACCGTCAAGTTTTTACATTTTAAACTCGTTGTGATAAGTAACATGAAGTTGCATGTTAAAGAAATATAATTAGACTCTATTTGAATTTATTATAGAGAGTTCCTCTTTATTTCTTGTAGTAAATGATTAATACTGACCAGCCTTTAAGAGACTATCTCGAATACGCTGATCCCATATATTTACTCTGAGTATGAAGTTGTATAATCTTCTCTATACAAATTATTTCTACTTAGGAAAAGAATAAGATATTTTGTTGAAGATGGAGCACAAATAGATTCCAGGTCCCTAACTTCTCTTCTGTGACTGTGAATGCTGGTTACTCATTTGCGATAAAATTTCATTATTTTGTGATGTTGGGGTCTAATTGAACACAATGCAAATCTTTTTTGGCGGAAAACTCACTCCTCTAAAACTCAACTTTATCCTCACGGATTGGATCTTAATGCTTATCACTTTGTGGTTTCCCCTTAGTTATCTAGAAAATATCAAGACTCTCCTTTTACTATTAAAATATTTGGACTTGCAGATATTCTTTCGATGATGATTCTATATATTATATATATATTCCTAAATATTGTCTTAATATAGAAGTGGCGTTGTACTTACAAACAATAATAGAATGTTTGGTTGAAAGTTATATAAATTAACTTTTTATACATATTATCTATTAGTTAAACTAACGTTTCCATAGAAATTCCCGGTTCCGGCTGAGAAATTCGGCGGAATTTATTTTTTGTGATTCCGGCTAATTCGGTTTTCACGGCCTCGATGAACTAGAAATTTATCAGTTCTCAGGAGTAATACATACCCTAAATTTTAATGTTATGACATAGTCGCATATAATTCCTTATTAATTGAGTCAAAGGGCCAGGAATCGACGTAATATAACATTGGCATAAAAACATAAGGTGAGACAAGCTTCTAATTAATTGGTCTTTGGAGATATTATTTTAAATGTGAAAACATCAAAATGTTCTCCACTTTAAATCTAAATTTTTAAAAACCTTGAATCCTTATCTTAAGAAACAATCGTATAAATCCGTGTACAAGCTGCATGAATAACACACATAATTGAAAAAAAATTAAATAAGCTTTAAGTAAAAAATTAATTCGTATAATTTAAAAGGAATAATATATATTATTTCAAGACCTAAGATTTGCGTAGAGAGATCGTATTATAAATTGATAGTGGAATGTGTAAGGCATTCAACATTTCACTGAGAGAATATTTTACGTGTTGCAAATTATATATTATATTATTATATATAGAATACTCGTAATAAATATTCACGTGCACTTTTGCGAGGATGATGTTGAGATAAAGAATATATGATTTCTGACATCTACAGTATTTGAGCATCTGAAGCGAACTAGAATTGTCACCAACAAGATGACTCGATTCGCAACAATCCACAAAATATCACAAGCAACAACTCTGATGAAAATATATTAGTGACATATTATAATAATAAAAGCGAAGATAATAATTGTCTTTACAATAACTATTTTACTATATTAGTAAAAGCACAAAAAAACTGGGTTTTCTTGTATAGACCGCTCCATATATAACGTATTTATATCTCGGTGTGTGTTTTTTCACTCTTGTAGATACTGTAATTAGGGATATGGCTATATTTGGTTAACAGAATTGTTATTACAGGATATATGTTTAAATCTGAATAAAAGCCCAGTCTTTGGTTATAGAGATAGGTTGCTTTTGAACTGTATGACACGTATATAGAGTTTTATTATACCTCAGATTCTCTTGTTATTTTAATTTAAATATATAACTGGGTGAAGAATATGGACTTCTTTAAATTGAAGATTAATGTAAATGTTAAAGTAGTATTTCTTTAGGGTTATCCATTACATGATCATATCAATTAGAACTGATAGGATTACTGTAACTAGAGTGTTATGATTATTTAAAATGTATGAAGGATTTTGGCATATGCGCATGTTTTTGAGTACATACAGATAATTTTGCCAAACTACTTTTTTGATATTTGGAAATGTGAATATTGGGAGGTTTAAATTAATTTTGACTTTCATTTTTATAATTTTGTTTCTGTTCATATAAGATGTGTTCGATATGAGAAATGTACACGGATTCGTATTGACAGTACAAACATATTTTCTTGTAATGATTACTATTGTTCTGTGGTTATTATTGGCTTATGGTATTAGTCCGCGTGAAAATTTTACATTGATTAATATTAACCTCTCAATTGAATCTTTCTGTTATAAACAGCTTGATGAAATATATATATTTGTTTGAATTATTATATTACTTTCAACATATTAATAAAATAAATTATTTCGTTATATAGCAGCATTATATAAAAAAAAATGAGAATATATGGGTAAATAGGGTTTAAAGTTCTGTTATAATTATATTCCAAGAACCAAACGATCTCAAATAACTAATGCATATAATAATTATTTTTATTAATTAGAATATATAAATAATCTATACACTATGTAAGAATAAATGTTACATTAATTAAGTCTTTACACCAGCTGATAAAAGATCTTATATATACCTTTATCTTATTTAAAAACTTGGTTAAATTCAATTTATAAATATATTAATAATTATATCACTAAATTGCCAGAATTATATTTAGGTATATTTACTTAACTTCTAAAAGCTTAAATATTTAATATATCTATAATCTATCATTTCACATCACTAATAATAAGCATTGAATGGTTTCGGAAAGATAAATTGACAACGGCTCGAGAATAGCATACGTCATACTATATAGTAACTGAGCTCTTAGAAACCTAATGGTAAATTACAAATCAATCTTTAATATAATATATTAGTAGGTGATAGAATAGGACATATACGTGTAATTCAAGATTAAATATTTATTAAGTTTTGAAAAATCATAATCTATAAAAGATTAGATATATTATTCTCTGTTATGAATTATAGATTAATCGTAAGAAAATCAAAAATTAATAGGGATGTTATATTGCATAAAATAATACATCATTGGTGAAATAATCTCTGAAAGAAATAACCCACAGACACGCTTGTGGAGATCGTCAACGCTCTAATGCATAATATCACGTTTTAAGAAGTGCAAAAAAAGCTTACGAATGTATTGGTTTTTATTATTTAATTGATATAATATCGAAATTTACATAAATTTTCGTCTATTTTTAATTGAAAGTGCCTTTGTATTCTATAAATTATAACAATAATTAAATTATAGAGGAGAATGATAAATAATATAGGACGCTAAAAGAACCTCGAACAGAATACGAGCCATTCTTTCAGGTGTTATAATTACATTGTATCAAGTTTAAAAGTTAATTATGAATTATTTTTATATAAATAAGATATGACTGATTCATTTAAATTGTGTACCATACAACATAATTTCCAATTGTTATTATAAACGCATAATATATATTTAAAAAATATTTTTTTCAGGTCTGCATTTAAAGTATCACTAGATGTATAATAGTACGATAATTACTATAGGCAGACATAAAGAAATAGGTAAGAATAATGTTTTTATCAAAACTAATTTTATATAAAATCTTTTAATTACAATTGTATATAAATAAATATAGGGATTATCACGTTATTAATATAATGTTTCTAATATTATTTTATATTATACATGATATCATTTGATATTAAAACATCTTAAGTATGAAATATTATAAGATAAATTAAAACAATTTATTAACAAAATTTATTTACAAATAATTTTATTATATTGAGTATCTTACACTATTATTAGTATTGGTCTTCTTCGGCGACTAGAATAGTTTTGAGATCTCTTTAAAATTCTTTGTGTAGATGTTAATTTTTACACAAACTGGTCTTGTGTAATTCTCAGAGTTGTTCAACCACAATAACTATTTGTTGAGGAGAATTTTGAAATCATACCTTGCAAGGGATATAAAAAGTTAGAGAGATTACTACAAGAGCAACGAGAGAAAGTTACTTAATCTATTCGTGTTGTTCTCTCTATTGGAATCTCGGTTCGAACTGCTTTGCAGACACATTTGTATGTTCCCTTCATAACCATGAGCATATTAAAGTTGCTATGAGGAGCACATCGAAGTATTTCATTCGATTTTTTTTTACCGAATCTAACTTAATATTTTACTAAAATGTAAGATGTTATTAATATATAAAGTCATCTTTTACAGAAGTTTTTCAGATGTAAATTAGGCACACATTAGTTGAAAGGTTTATGAATCACTCCCTTAAATGATTGGTTTAGTCATAAGATTTATACTTCTTTAATCCTTACTCCTGTCATGATAGTTTATAATATAAGATTTGAGTACCCTTATCTTTATCTAATGATAAATAAGTATCAGGATCTAATGTTACAACTAAAATTACTTTAAATCTAGAGAATCAATTCAGAATCATAAGAGTTTAGAATTCTAATAAAAAATATATGAAAATTATTTTAATACATTATATTATATTATATAAGTCTTAGTTATTACTATGTAAAGATTTTGAAGAAGAATTAATCTTTAGATTTCATCTGTTTATGTTAATAAATCAATGATTACCATTATATATCTATTTTACAATAGAATATATTAATTTTACATTTTGGGTAGAATAGTAATAATAAGACCATATGCTTTATGAAATTATGTATAAACTGCTTAAATTATTTATTGTATCTTTGAGTTTTATCCTAATAATGGTATATCATTGTTATTCTATTGTCTACATATGCTCATAAATGTTATCTCGTTCCTACAAATCTGTTATTTAAATTCTTTAGCAATGGATAATGATTTATTAAATTTTGATTTTCATTTGAATTAATATTTAGTAATATTTACCTTTAGAAACAAGAATATATGTTTCTTAATCTATGTTTATGGAGTAAAATATATGGTTAACATTACTAAAGTTTGGCGAGAAAAAGTGTGAATGAGAAATTTTATTCAGGTCTTCAATTTAAATGCCTCAATTCTTCAAATCTCAATTATTTTCCAATTTTCAAACTTTAAATCTTCATGATCTTGTTCTCAATAATTTATGTACAATTTTCATTTACAATTCTGGAAAAATCTGAGAGAAGATTTTTGTGTATTATTTTGGGATGAAGCCCAAGTAATATAATACAGTTAAGGAGAGATTAAAGTAAACGGGGATTTCAAAAGTCAGGGTTCCTGTTCTCGGGAATAGCACACGACTGTTAAATATATATTCTTAAATGTCAAGCTCGAGTATAGCACTATTTAGTTACAAGTGTTTCAATGTGAAATTGATTAATGGAGTGTAAGTCATTCCTTCCCGATTTGTAAGAAGTTTTGAAAAATCTACTTATTAATGAATAACGTCTTTAATGTTTCAACTTATATCAATTTGTTAAAGCTGTTTCTGATAAAATAAAATATGTAAGCATCGCTATTTGCTGATCTTATAGCCAAATCGTTATTAATTTATCATCGCGTTATATTTAGAAAACAAAAAGCTCAAAGTTGTCATGTTCTAGTTTGCTAATCTAATACTTTTAACTAAACTTAGTATATAGTATTAAAGGTGGACTTAGTTCCTCAATTTATGGAGTATGTAACTTTAAGTTTGTAACATAGTATTTAAGTTAATCTATATTAGTTAATTAATCTGTGTATAGTTTATATTGTTTCATTAAATTAAGTTACTTTAAATATTATTATTTACTATGATAATATATTAATATATTTTCTGTTTATTTGTAATATTTCTATACTATTTTATTTCTTTAAATATACATTAGTTTTCCACCTAAAATATATATCATCAACTGTCTCGCCTTGGTTCCGCAGAACTAAGGGAAGAGGCCTATTCCTGTACAAATAGCCTACGTGTGTGTGCACAAGTATATATATATAATATACTTATGAGGGCATAGCCTCGATATATCTAAAAATAATATCGAGATTAAAATCGATATATCTGATATTTTTTAAAAATATCTATAAATCGCTTATTTGATACTTATCGCCTAGAAAAATATCAGATATATGATAATATCTAATATTATTTTATTTATCCGATTCTAATTTGATATATTATATATAAATCAATAGATATCTTATATATATATATATATATTATATATTATATATATATATATATATATAATATATATTAGTAATATATATATATGATATATTATATAATATATATATAAATATATTATTATTAATATATATATAATATTGTGATGATGTGCCGACATAGTGAAATAATAGACTGAATATCCGATAATTATCGGTACTAAAAGTATTTACGTAGTATATTATATATTATCTCCAAGATTAGGCAAGTCACACCAACACATAGTTAAAAATCGACTATTCCACAACGATAGCTACACTAAAATTGAATACATCCGAGAATATGCTAAGTATAAGAGGGGTAACAAGTTCATCTCCCACATGTATTGAAAGTACAGGGAAAATAATAGAAATACTATATAAACGAGAGAGAGACAAAACACACACTAAAATAAAGTCGACACTTAGTTACTATATATGGAATGAAACTTTATATAGCAAGATATCAGTTTTAGAAGTAGTTGACTGAAATGTCTTTCGCTCTTCTCATGATATGGCGAGAACATACTAACCATTTATCCAGATTTTATTATTACATTCTTCAAAACAATTTGACCACTCGTCGATTTGCTTCATAGGTCAACATCCCGTTCTTTACTTTACAGTACATATCATACGGTATCCACCATATTACTTAATCCTATTATATTATTTGTCACACAAATGAAAAAATTAATGTAATGCCCGTACTTACTTATATTATGTATAGGCGATAGAGTTACCTTATCAGCCAATATATATCTCTTAACAGTGGACATAGCAATGTATTATGCGGTATGACGAATATATACGTTAGAAGCACTGTAGGTATATAACTTAGTATTATCTATAACATGTATGGATCCAATTTTTTAAGCACCATCTCCTATCAACTCATGCTACCTGAACTCACGCTTAAATGAGGATATATGGATTCGAATCACTCAGGTATGAATCATGAGATAACGTAAGCTTTGTACTGAGAGTTTGTATTTGTACCGATTATTGTCTCAGACTGTGTATGGATATCTGAGAGGTTCGGATCTGTCAACAAGTTACTATCTATGTGGGCACCATGTAAAGTAAGGCACTTTGGTCCATAATAATGAGTAACTAAATTTTTATCGTAACTCTAAGTCATTGCTAAGACAGCTGCATTGCTAGCACTTATAAATATAGTAATGGTATACTATATCATGGTGTATTGCTGTAGAAAGTAATGACATGACCTCTAACTACGCTTCTTAATTGGGAACTATCAGCAGTCGTCAATTTGAAGTTTTATTAATTATCCACCCTATTGACATTATATATTTATAAATAAATATCTAGATATAAGCTAGCTCTAACAAGGAAATACATGACTTATTAAGAGCGAAGAATTGAACATGAGGAGAGAGAAATATCTACTGAATGACAAGATAGTCACAGAGAGAGCATAGAGATGCAGAGGAAATGTAGAGGAGAGAGAGAAGAGAGGAGACGATGAGAGAGAGAGAGAGAGAGAAGGAAGAGAGAGAGGTTAGTAGAGAGGAGCGAGAAGAGAGGAGAAAAGACAGTTTTGGAGAGGACGAGAGAAAGATTGATCAGGGAGAGGATAACATGAGAAGTGAGTAAAGAGAGAAGGCACGAGGATCGAGACGACTCGAAAAATGGATAGAGAGACACAAGTTAGATGACAGGAAGAGAGAGAGAGAGAGAGAGAGAGAGAGTCAGAGAGAAAGACGAGAAGAGTGTCACACGAAAATATGACCCTGCTGCCTGGATGACGGAAGATGTGGGAGACAGAGAGACGAGAGAGAAGGCCGGGGTGACAAGAGGAGATACAGCAGAGAGAAAGCCAAGAAGATGGCACGAGGGGAGAAACGTTGAACGGACCGTAGGTGAGACGAAGAGGGAGAGGAGAAAGATAGAGATGTAGAAGCACAAGTATGTACGAGAAGAGAAACGATGAAGTAGGAACGAGAACGACAGTAGAGAAACAGAGACGCAAGTAAGAAGAGAGACGCATGGGTATGAGGAAAGAGAGACAAAGAGGTCGAAGGAGGGCAGTAGGAGAGCACAATGATGGAGGGAGAGAGAGTAGTCTGACTAGTAAGTAGAATACCTGCAAGAGAGAGAGATTTCACGGATCGGAGTGAGAACGGAAGAGAAGAGAAAAAAAGAGCTGAGAGAAGTAAGAATGAGATTTGAGAGAGCGCCCGACAATCAGGGACAACGAGACTGAGACACGGAAGAAGTAGGCGAGGACTGATTGAGGACGTACAGAGAGAGACAATGACTGTATTGAAGGAAGGCAACAGGTAGGAATGCTTGTTGTACAGATGTAGCACAGAATGATGATTCGTGAGGAACGAAGAAGAGAGACACGAGAAGACCATAACGAATGTGTAGGCAGGAAGAAGAGAGCTAGACGAGTTATGTTCATACTCAAGGATAGGTAGAATGAGTAAGAAGAGAGAGAGATGAAAGTTCACTACTGTACATTCTCACGACTAAGAAAAATTTCCAGAGAACTTGGGTCACATGAGCAAAGAATAAGGTGAACGCTTTCTCAAGACATTAAAGTTATGAGGAACGTTTCGAAGGGCAAGTGGGATATCCATATGAATGGTCCTACTAGTGTTTGGAGCTTGAAGTAGGTAATTCCGATACGCTAGAGAGAAGCACAGTAGATCGTTCAGAAAGAGAAGTTTACTAACCATCTAGGTAGTGATTTAGATTAACTAAACACATTCCTTCCATTACATTCATTTCATGTTGTGCCATAATATCTTTTTATTCATAGTTGTCATCTGTAATGGTTGTAACATATATCTAGTCAAGACATGTATATATCATTGAGCGATGGGTTATCTCGACCGACCTGTCATATATCACAGATGATATATATATACTAGTATATATGAGATATATGATAATATATATAAGATATAGTATATAAAATATAGAATATATAGTTATTATATAAATATTAATAGAGAAGAGTATTATATATATATATGTAAAATTAGAGGGAAGATTAATATAAATAGTTAGATGTATGTAAAGAATACAATAAGATATATATAATATAAATATAGAGATTATATAGACTATATAATATATTTATCATGTATAAAAGAAGTATATATATATAATAGTAATATAGATTAACAATAATTGTGCTAGACCCTCTTGAAAAAAGGCAAAATCAAAAAATTTTAACAAATCTGTGCTTACACACATATTCAACAAATGCGATGTGATAATGCAAAACCAGTTCACATTTTTGGAATCCAGCCACATCAATATCATGACGACCCCGTCCAAGAAAACTGATATTTTCTAGAATGTTTGCATATAAATATGAAACAAAAACAAAATTCTTGATTCAATATAAAAAAATTTTGTTTTAAAATAATTCGAATGAAAATTGAAAAGTTTCTAGTTAACGTATTAAACTATAACTTCATTTGAGATAAGCTTAGGTATTAAGCTGACAAAACATGTAGCCAGATCTCCATATCCTGAATGTAGCTATTTGTCATGTGTTTGCAGGAACATGTTACTTGTTTCTAAATATTTTTGCACTCGAACTGATGACGGGTGCGAGGCTGAAAGTGGTATATTATCGCTATTTTTTCAAATTCCATAAACTCATGCAATTTATATTTCAACGAATGAAGGAGAATATCGCTCTGTCTTCACTGGTCAAAAGTACGGCAAACTTATATAGCGAGTATATGTTTATTATCTTGATGTATTCGTATGTAAAGAACAAAACCCCCGACCCCCTTTTTTTAATTTTTATTGGTTTTCCAAAAGATAAACACAAAAAATCAATTCCAGAAGAAAATGGACTGATTTTTTTCCACACTCTTCAACTTTTCTTCTGTATACGATTGTAGATCCACAATCGTCTTTAAAAACAAATCCAGTTAAGAAGTGAATGAACCTTCAGCTTCACTTCCCACTAAGTGAATCATCGTCCGAAGAAGGGTGAATTCAATTAAATTATTCAGGCAGTAATGTTTCCATTCCTCAACTTCCATATTTTTTTAAGCTGAATTCAAATGGTGGCCGCTGAATTTTTCGTTTCAAAGGCGTATTTTAGAAAGTAGCATACACACAAAGAATTATCACAATAGAAACTTAGAAAGTGTTTTTTCTACTAGTTTATCTGAAACTAGTCAACAAGTATGAATGACGAATATGAAAATTTGAATGTTAATTGTTTTATAGAAAGATAGCATTAGGGATTGCGTGGATGGTAAAAAACCTTGGGCGACCTGTTATACTCACATTTATGCTTGTGTATTAGTTGATTTGTAAATGGTTCAAGTATAATAGAATAATTTGCCACTGAAAATCAGTCTACATTTTCTGATTGCATCAGCAGCGTATATGGATAGGAGAACTTTTTGTTCAAGAATCTTTTAAGCATATATAATTGCATGTATTCTCAATGCAGAAACATTTTTTGGAATTTTCTGATTTTAATATCATCTGGCAGCTAAGAGAAATAATTTAATTTGTCATAATTGAAAGGGAGAACACCTTGCTCTTGCAAGTATAAAATATAAGTCTTTAAAAAACTTCAGACTAACAGGGAATAGTGGTTGGAAAGGCATTGGAATTTTCTGCACTGAGAGAATTTATAACAAGCCACTCTTCCTTATACCAGCTCCCATGTTTGGTCCATTATCGCTGTATACACTAATGAAATTCTATTTTTTTAGAATATTGATAAAAATGAGTCAAGGCCAGTTATAGAATCGTGAAACAAATGACTAAAGATTATTCGACCATATTTTGGCTAACAAAAGAGATAGGGGCAAATTTTTTTTTTGGGAGAATAATAAGTATTCAAAATTTCAGATTTTAAATTGAAATACTTCCCTTATGGTAGAACGGTAATTTATTAGTTTATAAGACTCAATATGTAGCCCGATCAGTTCGGCAAGAGCGAAATACCGAATATTCGGTTCGAATTGGCGTGAATAGGCGCGAATCTGAATACTTAACCGAATAAGTTCAGGAGAGGCCAACATCCCTAGATAATATGTAGTATTATATAGAATAGAAAGAATATATATATATGAATACGTTATATAGATAGAGGCTATTATATTTATAAATTACATGTAAAGGACGTTATATACTGTTATATAACAAGTCAGTTAATAAAGTGGTATAGTAATACTTTATTATATAGTATAAAATTATAAATATATATTATGTAGACACTATTTATTACATTTATGAGATTATTATATATTAGAACTTTATTTATCATAATAATATATATAGATATTTATATCACTATCTATAGACCTTCCAAGAGTGATTGATATATATAATATAGAATATATACTATATATAATTTAGTAATCTGCGATATGTTTGGACTAAAAAGTTGTGATTCTAAGACTAAATTCTTCATCGCTTTAATTTTCAATTTCAGATTTCAATCATTTTAATAATCAGTATAAAGCGAAAAATTGAATTATTGTAATAGAATCTGTCTAGACACAAATAGAAATTCTAGAGAGTATGAGATTGTAATTTTGTAGAAGAAATAATTCGTAGGCTTATGAAATTGGATATCTCAAAGCTTTCTTGAATATCTATTTACTTATAATATGTTTCGTCGATTTTTTCTTAGATGAAACGTTAGCAATTAAATAGAAGAAAATCGCGGTTCATCAATATACATTATAAATTACAAACTGAAGAAATTGGAGCGCCGACTCCACATTCAACTAACTAGTGCTATAATCAACCATAGCTTTCAAAGTTTCTATACTATTGCTAAATATTTTAATAACTTGTAAATACATTCACTTTTTAAGTGAGGAATATCTTATTCAATATTAAAATAACTAACACATATTTAAAAAATTATGTATTATTATGTGTGTGTGATTTATTACTTAGTACGTATAAAAATAACTTATTGTTACGCCAATATTTGGACATAGAGAAAACAGTAGATGTGCAATTAAGAGTTTCATATAGAAAGTTGTTTCATTACATTAAATAAGGTGAAGCACTGTTGGAAATGACAATATACTTTTTAAAATTTGGGATGATTCTTTCAATTTCTGCAATCATACTCTAAGAAGCACCGAGACACAATCAACCTAAAAAGCATATGTAATAAAGCTATTCCTGTGAATTCTGAAAAGGATTTTTGTAGCAATAACCAACCTAAAATTATTTTAATATGAAAAAAAGACAAATATAACGGATCCATATAACATTTTCTTGGAGAAGTGCTGTTTTTTTGCGAATATTCACATGAATCTTAATGATAGACTGCCAATCATAAGAACATAAAAATTTTATGAAATTCGTGACACATAAAACATTTTAATCTAATAGGGTGACTATCCCAATCATTTCAATTAAGAGTCTAGATGGCACCTACTAACGGTACATTTAAATCTTGTAAAGTCTAGTGAGTGAATGGTATTTAATTGAATATCAATTTTGGTCACAATACATTAGTCATATAATGTTCAATTAACTTAAACATGCAATGAATATCATTCAGATTTAATTGATAAATGTGCGTACTCCATACATCTATAATAGATACTTCCTGTAATAGTTAAATAGTTGCGCTGTTTCCTTAAATTTAGCAATCAAAAATTTATGTATTATTGAGTTATTAAACCAAATACCGAAACCTTTAACTTCAATGAGTCCCCTAGTGTTCTAACAGTTTTTTTTTTTACTCTTGGTTCAGTTTCAGAGCAGAAATTGAAAGTGTTTCACTAGAATTTGCAAATCTTATTATTTAATAGGTTGAAAAAAGGCCAAAAGGTTGGTGCGAGAAAAAAGGCCTGCTAGAGGAACATGTGAACTTGCTGTGGAAGAGGATCTTACGTGTTTACAGCTACATACCTTGATATTGCATCGAGTATAATAAATGTCAGGGTTCTCTTGAAAATGAGTTTGAAATTTCCCTGACCAAATCCTGCAAATTTCTCCTGACCAGCGTCGTTCGTCTATAGTTATTGGCATATAAAATTATCCTATTTAAATCTATGATATTGTATTGACCCATTTTAAAACTCATTATACATTAAATTATGAAAAAGTTCACATTGAAACGTCATATTAAATATAGGACCTAATCCCACAAAAACATTTTTTTTTTAGGCTCCACTCAGTCTAAAACTTTTTCCGCAGCAGTGGAAGCCAACAAGGGAAAATTTAATTCATTTTTTCAACCAAATTCAATTAACGTAAGCTTATATGTTGTTCCAAAAGAAGTTATATAAATGTCAACATTAATAGCTTAGCGTGAATAAACGCTACCACTGTGATCACAAAAATGTTCGTAAAATGGGATATTTTCGACGGTTACTCAGTTTTACTTTCATAAGCTATGCATTGAAGATCTTATTTGTATTTTACTAGTCTGTATCTTGCTTCAAATACTTCAGTTTAACATCTTTCTCGGCTCTCAAGTTTATAGATCTGTCTGGGGATAATTTTTTTTCAACTTTTTTTACTCTGTTCTTCTTTTGGCTCTTGTTATGACTCTTTGAATGCTCGCTTTACATTCTCCTATGAGAGCAGTTATTACATTTCGTCACACATTTTTGAGCGTGGAATAAGATTTTATGAACTTTCATGAGATCTTATAGCATTGTGCCAACTGTCTCTTTATGCAAATAACAATACGTAGAAGCTATGTCTCCTTTCAGTATTTCCCGGCTACTAAATATAGTCTTAATATTATAGAAAAATCCTCTCTTCACTGTCTATAAACATTTTCATCGAAAATAATCTCTATCTAACTGTTAACTAATTTGCCCACAATTCACATAAATTGATCCAAGGTACTATATGAGAGAGAGAGCATACAATTAGTTCTTAAAAAAAGACAATCACCATACAAAAATATTTTGAATTATTAAATTCAGGGTAGAAATGACTTCACTGCAAATAAGTGTATTACTGTGCTTTGGTGTGAAAAAATTACGGGAGAAAGTCCTAACGTTTTATCACATATATTACATTCTCATGCATTCGCGAGCCGCCAACTTTAAAATTACAGCTATCACCTATCTGGAACATTAAATTTAAAATGTTTCCCCCAGGTATAAAGTTACGAGTTTAAAGACATTTATCATCCACCACCTTTAGTGCTCCTAGTATTCTCAGTCTTGTAACATATCTTATGCAAAAAGAAATGAAACAATATGATAACTTCAGGCCTGTCTCTGGTTTTTGTGGTTATATAGAACACCTCAGGGTATTTACAAATCGGTGAAGTATGATTATGGAAGTTGAATGGAACGTGCATAATTTTCAGTGCGAGCACAACTTATTCACTAATATTTTATAGTTTCATTATTGAACTATCATAACGAAAAAGTTTATATCACGATGTTGGTCTCTCCTGGAGTCAGTGTGATTAAAATGTTCATGAATATTCCCTACTTCATAGACATGAATAATCTTTGTGGCTTAGGTCAGTACAATGATTTAGATGATCAATAGTTTCTCTTTTACATACTTTAAAACCACATGTATGCCATTGGGAACAAAATCTAGTTTTTACTATCCGAATAAGCCTGGATAACCTCGTTGAGGTTTTCATGTTTACATTCTCCCCAACCAATGGTTGTTTACACGTTTATGTTTTTTTGTTTTGAAGTCATTTTATTCAAATAATAATAAATATCCTTTAACTGCATCAAAGTCCAAAATCACTACTTCATTCATACACTTTATAGAAAACACATCAAAAAGTACTAATAGTCTCTAAAAAGAAGATATAACAGATTAAGTCATAGTCAAATCAACGGCTAATAACAGGTTGTATCATAGTATCAGAAAATTACTCATTCAAATATCCTCAGGAAGGAAAACTTGGAACAACCTCTACGAATCAGAATAGGAAGTAAATAACGTAGGTATATAGTGAACTATAAATAATAGAAACAGTATATAGATAGTAATTTAATGAAATGTCTTCCTCGCCCATCCTTTTCATTCACTTATCAAATATTAAATCAATTTTCTGGGCCTAAAAAATACTGGTCAACTGAAAGAATGTTAAGAATATATCAAAATATATGCAAATTATACATTTACCACGTAATTTAAAAGGCTTATTTCACTTATTTTAGGAAATTTAAAATTTTTTCCACCTGACTTTTTTTGTGAGAATTCCCCTTGATCTTTTCAGTTACATATATTATTTTACCTATAAATACGTTTCCTACTGATATTCCCTGAACCTTTTCCTGAAACTTCTTAATTGACAAAATTTGGTTACATCATGTAGTACTTCTAATCATTTATTACATTTTACTAAATAAGAAGAACGAATTTATAGCTACTTCTATGAAAAATTTGGTTACATCACTGTCACGTACATTCTAATCCAAGAGTAGACAAAGACGTATTAAAACTATATATATTAATAATCATATATTATATATAATATACGGTATATATATATTCTATAATATATAATTTATATATAATAATATATATATATAATATATATATATATATAAATAATCATATATATATATATATATTATAATATAATCATTCTCTGATACCTGTTTACTATAACCAATAAAGAACTCGACTTCAACTTGGAATAGAACTATCAAATTATTATACTACTTAATAAGAACACTATACTGATTGATATGCGCCTCGGCAAATCATCTATTCCGTAAAACGGGGGCTACTTGAATGGGTTTTAGCTCTCAATTAAAATAATTTTCTTATTTGCATTGTGATATAATACAATTATTCTTTTGAAACATTACAATTTTCTATTAAAACATTTGAAGATAAAAATTTTACAGGGACACAAAGTTTCTTTATTGAAAAAAGCTGTTTAGATCTTCAAAGGAGGATCATAACTTTAGTAAGGTGACGAGAAGACACTTCAACAACAGGGTTACTTAGAAACACCCATTCTATCCCTTCCGTCATGAAGGACCATTCAAGTTAAATTCTGAAAGTAAGTACTTAAATTTGGTGTATATCATATTGTGGTTTGATCAATCGCAACACCACTATTGAGTGAGAGCTAGGTGCTCCTTGGTCCTCCCTTGACGTCGCATTTCAGGAGAAATTTCATCTCTCTGATCCACATCATAATAACATAAGGTGCACTTATTGGCCATCACCTCGGGAAGGACGATGTTTTGTTATATTATCTAACGACACAAATGGAGGCATGAAGGGTGCCATCGGTCCACACAGATTTATTGTGTCGCACAACAAAATTTTATACACGTCATCACATTATCGAGCTATCGGTGTAACTATGCAAACCTAGACTACTGAATGAATTGTTGATCCGATAAGTTAACGATGAGTAATTATCTCAGTCTCGGGGTTCCACGATAGGCCAAGGCTTGGTTTCGTAGTAACTTGAATAAAGGCCATACATTTTTTTTTTTGATGACTTCCCCAAAATCGTAAGGACATGCTTCATTGGTCTTATTATTCAGGTGGCCTAGCATAAAGAATGCCTGGCACAACTGCCGATACTTCATAGAATCGACATAGTTCTCGTTCCTTTTTTGGTCTAATAATGACCTCATCTGAAATTTTGAATAAATTGGACTTAATATTTCTTATTAGTTAGGGTAATTATATTTTAAAAAACTAAATTTTAAAATTTTTAACGTAAATTCATAACTCGTTATCTAATATAATCTTATTAAATAGTCTGAAAAAAAAGCAAAAATAAATTAGTAGAAAATGCATTTTAAAAACAGTGGGGGCAACTTGGAAAGCCCATTCCAAGTAATTCACAATCTAAAAAATTTCTATAACTTAAAAATCGATAAAAAAATTTTTTTATCACTTAATGCAAAAAAAAATACTTATATACAGCTATATCATACATGCAAACTTTGGGAAGGTCAGATATTCTTTGACCGCAATACTTGGGGTACATTTTCAGGGGTTTGAAAATTGGTTAGAAAATTGAAAATTACACTTGGATGTAAAACAGAATATTAAAGGTTTGTGTTTTACATTCATAAACTTCTTAAAGAGCATCATTTCAAACGAACAAAATGAGCCTACAAACACCTTTACTCCAAATAGTTTGGGAATTATCAACAAAATGATAACATTGGTCAAAAGTGATCTACATAATTCTAAGCTGTTTTAAGATATTTATATTATATATCCACGGTATATAAATATATATAATAGTAAATATATATATATATATATATTATCTTGAGTTATAACTTTTAATATTTATATACTTGAGGGCCTACTAATATTATTATATATATATATATATATATATATAATGGAGAGTACATATCACTATTTGTGATGGCTCCATTATCATTTTTTTTTTTTTTTGGTCATTTAGTTTCAATATAGTTCCATCTATTCCCATTAGATGGATCTCCATTTTTCATTACATTAAATGTGTATGTTGTTCATATATTTATGCCACACCTATATTGTGGTAGGTGTTTTTATTTTTATCTATCCCTCAGATAACATTGTTAAGTATTAATGAGATTTTAGATTCTGTTTGGATCTTGTTTGTTGTCGCTTTTCCATAGGGCAATTCTCACAACAAACCATCAGGATGACGTAAGCATAAATGAAGTGATTCCAAATCCTTTCCATCTTTGTGAATTGGTCATAATGATATATATGTCCAACCCATAAAATTATGTGGCTAAAATGGATTAACTAATTCAGATATTGTGAAGTTCTTCAGATTTCATCACTTAGGAAAACCCAGTGCAATTGGTACCCTTGTAGAACAGATCCGCTGTACAGGCTAAGTCCATAATTCAATAAGTTTTACAGCCCATTATACGTAATTTTAAAAATAAGGCATCTCATAGAATCTTCTTACATATTCTTTTAGTTAATATCATTAGGGCAAAAAGTCAACTGCTATCATTAGGATATAGTGCAGTGACCAGTGAGTGAGCATGTGTTAATTTTTGCTCTCCAATTTTACTAATATAATTTGTGTATTTGAAAGTGAATTTAGTAAACAAATTAGTGTTGTGTATCTAATTACACTACTGTTGTGTATATAACTACAGTCATTAACAATTGTTATATTAATTTTGTGATAATTTAAATTTGATAGCCTAACCCTAGGCTAACATAGGTAAGAGATTTACTGTTTTCTGTGTCTGGGTTTATTTGGATTCTTAAATAGACTTTCTGTATTTAAATACAGTCTTTATTAATTGTTACTTTAATTTAGTGATAATTTAAATTAAATTAGGTTTTCCAGTCACAGACTACAGTTAAGCCTACCTTATAACTTTTATATATCCCTGGCCTAGGCTAAGCTAAATTTAGGCTTGTTTAAATTTTTAACCTATTTTAAAGAGATTAGTTTATTTCTTTTTAGGCTTTAGTGATATTTAAACTGTAGTTGGTAAAATAATAGGTACAGGTTAGTAAGCTAATAATAATTTAAAGTATGTATGCTCTGTGTGATAGCTGTGGGACTGTGAGAGGTGAATATGTGGATAGCTGCCCTGTTTGTGTTTTGAATGCAGAGAATGTGTTTTTAAGGAAGGAGATTGCAAGACTGAGTGAAGATATGCATGGATTGAAAGAAGTATTTGAGTTGAGAAAGGAGGGAAGTGTTAGGAAAAAGGTTAGTAGGGATGTCGAGGCGAGGAGGGAGCGGGACCTAGGAGTAGACAGGAATAGTGATTCACCTAGGCAGGAAGATGAGAGGGAAAAGGATAAAGTAGTTGATAATAGGTCTGCAGATGAATATAGAGTTGTAGAAACTAGAAATAATGATTTAAAGATGAGGATCTCGAAAGTCAGTCAGCCTTTGACCTGCAGTAACAGGTTCGACAGTCTTTCCAGATGGGGAGGGATCAGGTGCCAATGGTAATGTTGAGGTTTTCTAAGGAAGACTGAAACATTGTAATTGGAACTCTATGACACGATACCTGGTGGACTTTCAAAGAATAAAAGAAACGATTGAGAGTATGTTATCCAGGTGCCAAAGTGAGTGATATCGTGGATAGGATAGATAGAGAGATTGATTCTACAAATGTTGATTCAGATGTGATTGTGCATGTGGGTACAAATGATATAGGACATAGAAGGTCAGAAGAATTAATAGCAGATTATAGGAGATTGATTCAGAAGATGAAAGCTAGTGGAAGAAGGTGCATGATACTAAAGTGCCACCTCAGTTAGGAATAGTGAAGGATGCATAAAGATTCAAAATTCATTTAGGTGTAAATGAAAGGGTTAGAAAATTATGTTTTTCAGAAAATATTAGGTTTTTGGATTTGTGGAGAGAATTTCTGGATAAAGATCTTTTTGCAGCAGATGGAGTTCACTTAAGTCGTAAAGGTGTTGGGCTTTTCAGTACCAGTTTGGAGACTTGTTTAGCAAAAAACTAGGTAAAGTTAGGGGTGGTGGGCTAAATCTAGATACAAATAATAGCAATGGTAACTATACTAGTGGGGAGATAAATAAAGCTAGTGTTGTTACAGGTTCAAATAATGATGATGATAATAAAAATAACAGCATTTCGAGTATCAAATGTTTTTACACAAATGCTCATAGCCTTAGAAATAAAAAAGATGAGCTGATTAGTTATACCATAAATGAGAATCTAGACATTATTTGCATAACTGAGGCATGGGTTAATGAAGAATTATATGGAGACTCCTTTCAGGAATATGAAATAGACAGATATTCACTTTATTTATACCAGCGTAGAGGAAAGAAGGGTGGTGGTGTGGCGCTTTATGTTAAAAGCAATATTCAATCTGTATTAATGACTGACTTTAAAATGAATCATGATATTGAATCAGTGTGGGTAGATATTCTTATATACAATAAATCATTTAGAATAGGGGCATTTTATAGACCTCCTGGCCAGAGTCAAGAATTAGACGCAGAAATTGTGAAAGAAATAGAGACAGCATGCCACAGTAAAGAAAAAGGTATAGTCATAATGGGTGATTTTAATTTTCCGGGCATTCATTGGACCATAGTAGTTCTGCATTCATAAATTGCATACTAGATAACTTTTTGACCCAGATGGTCCAAGAACCCACAAGATACACTACTAGACTTAATATTAACTAACAATGAAAGTATGGTGAATGAAGTTAGAGTTGAGGAGAATTTAGGACTTAGTGACCATAATTAGATTTAATATGAATGTAATATCTGGGCCCAAATTGCAAGTTAATAAGGAAAAGATCTTAGATTTCCGAAATGGCGATTTTACCAAATTTCGAGACATGCTTAGTACAACTAACTGGGATAAAGAGTTTAAAGACCAAAACTGTTTTATCATGTGGGAACATTTAAGCAATTAATGAATATTCAGTCAGCATGTTTTAAAGATAAACCCATTAGGGTGGCAAAGAGAAAACTTGTTTG
>JABUQX010079509.1:0-30000 GCA_015478945.1 Trachelipus rathkii
CGACTAGAAGCAGGTCTGGTGCTCAAAATTTAAATAATCCACAGTCTGGAATTTCTATACATCATGTAGATGAAATAAATGATAATGATGGACAAAATGAAAATCTAAATAGAAATGACGGTCACAACTCTAATAACTTATCGGTTGAGAGTGATCGTTCTCGCACCCCATCACCCGAACCACATCGAAGAACTAGGAAAGTCCTCTCTGTGCAGGATATTCCTCGTTTTGAAACAAGGGATGTGGGAAAGTGGTTAGATAGAGTGGAATTTCTATTTAGCCTATATTTTGTTACTGACAATATCGAAAAAGTTCAACTTCTAGGTCCTCTCTTACCTTCGGCTATAACTTCAAGAATAAGCTATCCTATCAACGACCAAACATATGAAGAATTGGTTCGCCTTGTAACTGAAACTTATGCTCCATCTGATAAAGAGAAAGCTGAAAATTTATTTCGGCAGGAGCTTAAACCTGGTGAAAAGCCCACAGCATATCTTAACAGAATTAAAGCATCATTAGGAATCCGCAGTTATCAATGGCTTCTACATCAAAATGAAAACCTTATGAAACAGATGTTTCTTCGTTTTACCTGAGGATCTGGTACCGTTATTAACGGTTTTAAAAGGGGATGCGGATATTCATAAATTGGCCGAAGCAGCTGACGTGTTCATGGAATCCCAACGTCATAAATCAAAATCCTATCCAGATTATTCGGTCAATGCTGTGACTCCATTCATCCCTACCAGGGCAAGTGATCCCCAACCTAGGAAAGAAGACCACATTTCACGCAATGATTTGGCCCAAATAAACAATCGACTAAGTGAGATGTTCCAGAAGTTGGAGGCCCTCACATATCAAGTAAATCAATTAGATCTACGGATGTCTCGTAATGATAATGGTTGGGACAGAGGTCGCTCTCCTGGCTGGGACAGAGGTCGATCTAACTGTCGTCGATCACCTTCAGGATTTAGAAAATGGGACTGACCCCTTTGCTACGGGACCATTGGGTCACATTCCGTGAAATGCTAGCAGGTGCCAGGAGGCACGTTGCAAAAATGGCGTCATTTGTTTGGCACAAGCGCCACACAAACACAATGCCTGGACCTACTTCTCTACCTTCGGCAGGGGAAACTTAAGTAATAGGGGGTGGAGATAAAGTCCCTGCCTGTACAAAGAAAGTAATTTATCACAGTGGTAACTCGTAAATTTGTAAGTACAATAGTAGTTTTACATATAGAAAGTTTAGGAGGAAAGCTAGCCCCCAACAAATTTGAATAATTATTGTAAACAGTATAGGGCGTAAAAAATGTTGATACAATTTGCAATGCTAATAAAAAATATATATCTGAGCTATCATGTTCATATATCAAGTGAAAATGCTAGGCTGAAGGCCGTAAAATCATATCTGTTTTATGCGAGAGAGCTTCTCAGTTGAGTGAAAATGAATCTTGGGTATAGGGAAAATTTGACTTCCTCTAATAATAGTGTTAAGGGTAAGGATATGCATTATCAAGGTAGCGAACACAGGCAGTTATTGGCTGGAACTTTAGTTCGCAAGCCAAAATACTGATGATGCGGGTATGAAAGATTTGACGCATTGCTTCATGTGTAAGTGCTGTGCAGACGCGCTAGACATGTTCGAGTGTTTATATTGGACACGAAATTTCGAGTAAATTTTTATGTGTTCTCATGAGTATTATGTTTTTCTTTGTCAATGCCTTTTAAGTTAATTAATGTTACTTTGGTTTTTAGTGTTTGCTCTTTGACTCTTATTATTTTTCATTTATTGTACATTTTATATTTTCTAGTTGTAATAGAGTGTTTTAGCTATAGAGATTAGTGTATTGTTAATTCGTCTGTATTGTGTACGAGTTGTCTAAGTAAGGTCTCTCGCGTGTGCTCAGTTAAGGATTTTAAGCGTGAGATATAGAATATTCGTATTATATTTAGTTGTACTCTTTCTTACAGCTGTTCTTATTTATTCGTGTGTAAATAATGAGATTAACATTTTCTATAGGTTTTAGTTCATAACTAAAAAATTAAATTCCTGCTAAAAAGACTATGAGCATATTTTTTAAATCGCTGATGTAATTGATAATAATTTTAGGGATAGATTTTTTTACTAAATATAAATTTAACCTAGATTTTAGCTCAAATATTATAATTGATGCCACAACTGGTCTTTCTTGTGAAGTCATTCAAGGGAATGATTCTGAAGCACTACCCATAACAAATGATTTTAATTATATAAATTTAACTCTTTCTCCTAAACTTCCTTCCGCGCCTTCCCTTTATACTTCTCTATTAGGTGAATATAAAATGTTGTTTGATGATTTATATAAAATTTTAGAAAATGTTAATGCGAGAGATAATAATTATAATAATAATATATTCCTGGGGGTAGCTATCAGGACAATGCCTCCTACAAGTGTAATAAAAATAGAAATGAAATAAGTATGAATAAAAGTGATATTAATAAAGAAAGTGATTTTAATAATTCAAGTGAAATAGGCTTTACAAAATTTCCTCTTTCCCCCGCTGAACAAAATTCCTTAAATGAATTAATTCCTTATAAATTTAAAGTTATGGGTTCCCAAATAAACATTAAAAGTCGCAGAATCTCTACTAGTTTATATGATAAGGCCAAAGAGATAGGCAGGTTAGTAAATGCTGGGGTACTTTCTCCCTCGCACTCACCTTTGGGATTTCCGATTTCGGTACTTTCTAAATCTAGTGGTGGAGTCCGAATAGTAGCCGATTTGAGATTACTGAACAAACGAGCTGTTCAAGACAATTTTAGTCTCCCTAACTTAAATGACTTTACGAACTTACTTCATGGGTGTAAAGTATTTTCTGTTTTAGACTTAAAAAAGACATTTTATAACCTTAAAGTCCACCCTGATTGTCGAAAATTCTTAACTATAAATACTCCTTTTGGCAGTTTCTCATATAATAGTATTGTAGAAGGCTTTCATTCCAGTCCCACTAGTTTTACAAAATACATATCTTTAATTCTTTCTAAAATCCCTAACATTTTTTATATATTGATATCCTCATCGCCACTCCTACTCATGATGAACACATGAAGATTTTAGAAATGGTACTAGACCGGTTGAAATCTTTTAATTTGAGACTTAGTGCTGATAAGTGCCAAATTGGACAGTCTCGGGTTACATATTTAGGTTTTGATGTGTCCGAAGGCTCCATGCTCCCTAATGAGGATAAAACCACTGCTATTATGAATATCCCAAAACCCAAGACTATCAAAGATTTACGTTCTTTCATAGGCAGTCTAAACTATTTTCGCTCTTCTCTTCCTGGTATTTCTGAAATTATTTCTCCTCTTCTTTCTTTTCTCAAAGGTGCACCATACTCTCAACGCAGAGTAAAATGGAATCCTGAGGCAGAAGAAGCCTTTAATATGGCCAAATTGGCCCTCAAAAATGCTATACCTTTGGGTTTTCCTTCTAATAATGCTCAAATATCTGTTTTTACTGATGCTAGTCAGACAGCCTTGGCAGGTGTAGTAGTTTCTACAGAAAATGAAAAAACAGTTCCGCTGGGATTTTACAGTTATCGATTGAATCCTACTGAAATTGGTTATAGTATATATAGCAAGAAACTCCTTGCCTTGGTTAAAACAATTAAGAAATTTTCCCACATAGTAGAAGCAAGGAAGGTAGATGTGTTTTGTGACAATCTTTCAGTCACACAGTCACTTAAAAAAGAGACTGATGCTAATCACTTGCTAGCAAGGGAGCAGCGATACCTAACTTTCTTGTCAGAGTATGATTTGACTGTACATCATATTAAATCTGAAGAAAATATTCTTGCAGATTTCCTGAGCTACACATCACACATAAATAAATTTCATAACTTGTGCTTTTTAAGAGGTACTCTTTATATGTGCCTAAATCAATCTGCAAAAGAACTGTAAGATTAGACATGTTACATTTCAAATTGTAGGACAGGGAAATTTACGTAATTTGTGACAAATGCATTTTTTGCCATTTTTGGTGGTCAACCAGAGAATAGATAAATTTCTTTCAACAGAGGATGACGGTTATGCTTTTGCATCAATTTTCAATATTTCCGCCAATGATGTATTTAAGCTTTTTCAGTGTAAGATTGACTACAAAGAACTGCAAGCAGCACAAGAAAACTGATGTACAACTTCAGAAATATTTAAATAACCAAGAAAATACGGTCTTAAGCTACAAAAAGACTCTATTAATTATAGGAAAGACTTGGTCTCACATAGTCGTTGATGATCTATTCCACTTTCACACACGTGTCTTATGTTCCAGAATCCTTATTCTCCTGTTATTCTTATTCTCACTCTTTAGGGCATTTTGGTGTTAAGAAAACTCTGGCATCCCTTATAAAACGCGCTTGTATGGAAAATATGCCAAAGTAATGTAAAGCAATTTGTACAAAGTTGTGATGCATGTCAGAGATCTAAATCTTTTCGCAAAATAAGCCCTTCCATCATGTAATCTTATAGGCCAGTATCGGCCAAATTTCAAGTAGTCCATAATTGACATTCTTTAAAATGCCTCAGCAAAGCTATAAGTACCTTTTTAACAATTGATGATAGGTTCTCCCGTTATCTCTTTGCTTTCCCTTTAAAAAACATAGAAACCTCAACCATAGTGGAGGTAATTACTAGAGAATTTCTACCCATAGCTGGCGTGGTAGGAACTTACGTTTCTGATAGAGGAACGCAGTTTACGTCGGACTTATTCAAGAGTGTGTGTGAGGAGTTAGGATCCCGGCATAACTTTACCTCCGCCTATACCCCACAAAGCAATGGCCTCATCGAAAACTCCCATAGAACATTGTTGAGATCTTTGCGAGCCATGCTGTCGGATGAGTTGGAAGATGTGAAGTATTATTGGCTAGATCTTCTCCCCATTGTGCTATTGTGTTTGCGTACTGCCCCATTGAATTCAGAAGGAATCACCCCTGCCATCTTAATGATGGGCCAAAATCCAACTCTCCCTGGAGCATTAATAGACCAGCTGGAGTCCTCCTTCCCCATGTCCATGAAAACTTACGCTGAAAAACTAAAATTATTCTTAGGACTCCCTCTGTCTCCAGAATTTACTGCCAAGAACCCCAAAATATATGTGCCAAATAGTCTGCAAGATGCAAAATTTGTATTAGTTAAAAAACAGCAGTATGGCAGAAACAAACTAGAACCCATATATCATGGCCCCTATCCCATAGTAAAGTTATCTGGAAATAATGTGTACATAAATAAGAATAATCAAGTACAATGTGAAAATTTAATAAATGTAAAGCCATATTTTATGTTAAATAATGAATGTGAAGAGTTAGATGATTTATAAAGAAAATTTCTATTGGTGCTAAAGTTTATATATTCTAATGCCAGTATACTCTTGTGATAAGTGATATAAAGGTGAAACTTTCATGTAACATGTTGATTACTTTTTAGGTATAGTCATTTTGTTAGATTTAAGTTTCCTCTACTACTTGAATTTTCACTTAATCTTCTCTATTCCTCTAAAATTAAGTATTTTAGAAGTGGCTGGGTGTTCAGGTGTGAATCTCCAAGTAAACTTGGAAATTCACCCTCCAAAAGTCACCATGTGCAACAAATTGGATTCATTAATAATTTGTTTATAAAATACTTTTGTATATTTGATGTGAATACTTCGTAATAATTACGAATATATGGCGCGAAACGCCATAATTGTAAGTTGCTAACGGTTGGCAAATTGCCCCTCAAAAAATTACTCATGTCAATGTTTTTGTTGTTATTATTTCTAGCCCGCCAATTGGCAGTAGATAAAAACAAATAATCGTTTGCGCACGACGCCTTTATAAACGCTCTGTAAATAATTAAAATCACAAATAAATTTGAAACGAAATTATCTTTCAATTAATACACGTGACATAAAATAAGAAGAAAATAATATAAAAATAAAGTTTAAGTGAAAAAATCTAAACTTTTCGTTGGGAAGGCTTAGACCCCAGACTAAGTCCTTCCATATATATATATATATATATATAATATATATATATGCATACTATATATATATATATATAGATATATATAAGACATACAATAGAAAGATATATATATATATATATATATATATATTGTATAATATATATATATATATATATATATATATATATATATATATATATATATATATATATATATATATATATATATATATATATATATATATATAATGACATACTCGATCTATATTCGTAAATGGAAATTATAATATCAATACGTAGAAAAATGAAAAAAATATTGGTCAAGTTAAATATGCAAAAGTACTTGCACAGTATCTTTGGCAAATTTTCAAAGTACAAGAGGTACAAGTGACAAGGTACAATGGAGTTTTATAGAAAATGCAAGTACAAGAGTACTCCAAAAATTGTACTTAAGTCCAAGTACAAAGTCAAGTGCTTTGTAGCCAACCCCTGATATATATATATTATATATATAATATATATATATATATCATATATATAAATATAATATATATATATATATTATATTATATATATATATTAATATATAATATATATATATATATATATTATATTATATTATATATATATATATATCTATATATATACTATTATATATATATATACACCGTAATATAATATATATATATGCAACAAGGGAAATTTCCGTAATGATGGCAATTATTAATTATTCAAATTTGGTTGGAACCTAAAAGGGTGTCCTTAATTACATCGGGAGAGTTATTTTTGCTAAACCCCACCCCCCAATCATTATAGGTTGTTTATCGCGTAATGAGCACAGTATGCGAAATAATTTTCCATGACCTCCAAATTTTCAATAAACCGTGTAGTTCGATGCTGAAATTGCATTCTATGGCAGAAATTATGTAGTTTTCATTGAGACCGTCATCCAGATCCAAAACGTTGTTTCCTGGCAATCCTTGTGGGAAGATATTTGCAGTATATGTGTCAGCGGAGAATAGTTACTACCAATAGTTAGTTGTAATACGTTCAGAAAAGTCTGAATGGGGGTAGAAACCCATATAAATCCTCCATGAAGGGCATATAACATTTATGTGTAATATTTAATATTACATTTGCTACTATTGTCAGCCAACTAAATTATGAATTTCGAAGTAAATATGACACACTACTCTGTTGGGGATCGGTATTCCAGTATATAATCGTACAACAGTCAGCGGAGCACTTACGAATGTATAATCGTGTGTCTTAGCACAACTATTTAATTGTAACATCCGATAACACTATGCCTAATAATATGTATACAACCCGGGAACTGACGGATACTGGTTGAGGCGTTTATTTCTTGAAGACAAGAATGCCCACAGAGCTAAGGAGGTGTATAGACGGAGATATCCAGATCGTTTGGAACCGCATTCCTATAATGTACAGATTGTACATAGGTTTTCAAAGAAATAAGGTTCCGACCAACTCACCATCCTCGCCACCCAGTCAACCTCCCAACCCGCGTACCCTTGACATGAGTTTTGACTTTCTTATTGTATACAACGGAACACCCAACAGCCCCTACTTTACGGCAGAACAAGAACGGTAGCGGTGCATTCTACATATGTAAAACATTTTTCATTACAGAGCACACATTGTGCACGGTCTGCATCCCGGCTATCCCGGACGTTGGTTGTAGTTCGTTAGTCGCAAATGTGGTTCTTATGTTTTGACAATAAACTTGACGGGCAGCTCCGTATTTTGTGGACGGATGCGGCCAGGTTTATACCAATATTGGCAGCGATTAATGGGTAGAATTATCGGTACTGGACCGAGGAAAACACTGCATATGAGATATAGAACTCGTCACCCGGCAGTTTACTCCGCCCCCCACCACATCCTACCAACAACCCTACCCCACCCACCACCCCCCGCCCCGGGCCAGCGCCCAGAACCGCACACAAATGCCTACAAACAGGTTGTCCCCCCCCCCCCCCACCCCCACCCCCCCCCACACCCCCCCCTAAAACCCCCCCCCCCCCCCCCCCCATCACACACCGCAAACAGCACCACCCCCCTCCCCGGACTCCCCCCAACGCACCACAACTCATCCGCCCCCCACCCCCCCACCCCCCCCCCCCACCCCCCACCACCCCCCCCCCCCCCCCTCCCCCCCCCCCACCCCCCCCCCACCGCCCGCTCTCCCTCCCACCGCGCCCACGCCCCTCCCCCTAACCCCCTTCCCCCCCCCACCCCACCCCCACCCCCCCCCCCCCCACCACCCACCCCAACCCCAAAACAGGTAGTTTACTCCATAAATGTGTAGTGTGAACTGCTAGATAATATACTGATCGGGCCGGACATTTACCATAGAAACCTAGATAGCGAATGAAATCAAGAATTTCTGGACACTACTTTGTCAGACCTTCCTCGTGACGTACCATTACAGACACGTCAAAATTTGTACTACCAGCATGAAGGATGCCCAGCACATACAGCAAGGGCTGTGCAACATCATCTAAACGTAACACACCCCGGTAGGTGGCCTCCTAGATCACCGGACCTTACTCAACTGGAGTATTACCTGTGGGGCTATCTGAAGAATCGTGTCTACGGTGGGTACACAACACCGATAGCATCAGTTAATTACCTCTTAAGTCGAATCACTCACGCTTGTCCGATAGTCGACTCCGAAAATATCACATTGGCAACATGACAAGGGTGGATCAGACGGGCTGAACTTTGCGTATGGAATAAGAGCAGACATTTCGCGCACCGCGTATAATGTATACATGCATATACGATGAAGAATGTACTACATAAATCAGAAGGTACTACAGGAAAGGATTTCATACTATACCGAAATAATACTTATGTATGGACTGTAAATAAACGGATGTGTTACAGAGTTATAAATCATTTCTGTTATAAATCATAACTGTTCATCGTAACTAACTATTAATAGTACCTAATATAAACGTACGCTGTATATGGGGGTTTCGGCCCTCATTCACGATGTTCTAAACCTATTACAACTAACATTTGTTGGTAACTATTACGGCAGCAGCACGTATTTTTCCGCGTGTATTGAGAGGTAACTACCATTTGAATCGAGATGACTGTCTCTATGAACCCTAAATAATTTTTGCCATAAAATGCAATTTAATTATCGGAACCACACGGTTTTATTGAAAATTCGAAGGTTCATGAGCAATTCGCATACAGAGACCCTTTTTATTCCTACAAGTTTCTAAATAATTGACATCATTACGGAAATATTTCCTTGATGTTGCAACATTAAAGCTGAGACCACACACACACCACGCACACACACATTCACACACACGTTAGACATACATCTCACACCACACACACACTCATATATATATATATATATATATATAAATAATACTTGATATATATATATATATAATATATATATATATATTAATATATATATATATATATATATATATATAATAATATTTCATATTATATATATATATATTAATATATATATAAAAAATTACTTTGAAGTTACAGGTTGTACAGTTTATATATATATATATATATATAGTATATGAAACCTGTTGTGTTATAGGAAGAATGGGTCATTTTTTAATTTAAAAAAATAAGTGAAAAAATTAAAAAATTGCTAGAGCATTAATAAATAGCATTTATATTCTTTAGATAGCTAAATTGAAAGTTGCCTTGGCACATGGAATGCGGTAAATGAATGCATAGTTTACAGGGAGCTTCCCTCCCCGTGCCCCACCGACTTTATTTTAGAAATTAAAATAGTATCTTTATTCTTTGAAGTATAACAAAAGTATATATAAGCATATAATATTATGATAAGAGAGATTGAAGCTCTGCAGTATTAGTCCATGAAGTAATGAAATTTGCCAGACAACCTTTTTTTCAGGCTCATTTTCTAAATTTATTTTTAAAACTTTCGTTCACTACGGATCATTTACAACATTTCTTATAAGTTTCATGAAAATCAGTGTAAATCAGCTGGTGTCTTATAATTGATAATTTCGTCCATAGTTATAAATATGATATTTGGAGACCTACTTTTTCATATAATAATTTAAAAACAAAGTTTTACCACAGAATATTAATAAGTACATTATTTCATAACTATCTATTAAAAAAAAAATTAAATTAAAAAAAAAAAAAACATTCCTATAACAAAGCATGGCCATGATACACCAAAAATGTACCGAATAAAAGTACCGATGTTTTTCGGTACTGGTACACAAAAATTTGATTGGGCGATACCGTTACATCGGTACTTTTCAAAAGTGTTGGGCGATACCGGTATCGGTACAAAAGTATCGCCCGATACATGTACCCGGTACATGTACCGCGGTACTGCCATCTCTCTATATATATATATATATATATATATATATATATATATATATATATATATATATAATATATATATATATATATATATAGAGATTAAATGAAATAAATAATCTATATTATAAAGCAATTTCAAAATAACGAAATATATAATATATAATATATATATAGAGTGAGTCGGGAGGAACGGACCAAACTCCAGGAGCGGATTGTACACAGGATAATAATGTAAAAAAAACTCATATGTTCTTATCCGATTTTCATTTGTTTTCATTTTATAGCGTAATGACAATTAAACAAAATTTCATACATTAACATTTCGGTTATCATAGTGTTATTTTAATAAATGTTCGAAAATACCGCCATTGACCTCTAAACATTTTTGCCTTTGTCTACGAAGCTTATAAATGTTCAAAAACATATGACAGTCGGATTGTACAAAGCTTATAAATGTTCGCAAACAAATGACAATCAGATCAGAAGATATGATTAATTGTACCTACTGCTAATGTGTCAGTGTATTATGACAGTGATTACATGTTCATTTTCGAGTGTGTACCATTAAAGTGTTACAAAATGCCGAACATCTATTCACATCTTAAATATGTTGTTTGTTTATGGTTTTTGCAATGGGAGTGCTACAGCTGCTGTTGAAGAATATCGTCAACGGTTTCCCCATCACAGACATCCTAATAAAAACGTATTTCTCAGAGTTTTCAACAAACTGTGCGAGACTGGAAAACTACCCAGTGCTGATATAACATCCGAACGAGCTCCTCGCCAAGGTTTAGAAGAAGTAGAAGATATTCTTGATCTAGTAGAAGAAGATCCAACGACCAGCTCACGAAGAATTGCTACTCAATTGGACATTCCACAAAGAAGAGTAATAAACACACTTCACGAGCAAGGCTTATACCCATACCATGTTCAGAGAGTGCAACACCTACAACCGGAGGATTATGGTAAACGTATGGAATTTTGTTGGTGGATAAATAATAATCATTGTGTGTATACGCAATAGTTTTTTCACGGGAAGCATAACATTTACCTTGCGATGGATTCAACATTGACATTCACAACAGTCATGTGTGAGCAGACGAAAATCCCCACGCAACAGTTGAGAGCAATTTTCAACATAGGTTTTCGGTAAACGTGTGGTGTGGTATGGTTGATGGTTATTTAATTGGCCCTTTCATATTTGAGAATCCCCTCACAGGAGACCACCGTCAAAGTTTTTTACAAAATGAATTATAAGGACTATTGGTGGGATGTTCCCTAATAAGCTCAAATACATATGTACTTTCAGCATGATGGAGCTCTCGCACATTTCGCTCGTCAGGTCGGACAACATTTGGACGGATGGTTTCCAGAGCGTTGGATTGGTCGCGGTGGTCCAATTAGTTGGCCTCCAAGATCTCCAGACCTCACAGTACTAGATTATTGTTTATGGGGCTGGTTCAAAACTGACGTATACAGAGTAAAAGTGGACACTCGGGATGCACTAATTCGACATATTCAAAATGCTGCAGGCGTTATTAAAGGAAGACATGAAACAATCAGGAGAGCAACAGCCGCCCTTCGTAGACGAAGCCGTAAATGTTTAGAGGTCAATGGCAGTATTTTCGAACATTATTAAATAAACACTATGATAAATAAAATGGTTAATGTATGAAATTTTTTTAATTATCATTACCTATAAAATGAAAACCAAATGAAACATTGGATAAGAACATATGAAGTTTTTTTTACATTATTAATCCTGTGTACACTCGGCTTTCTGGAGGTTTGGTCCCATTCCCCCGTACTCATCATCATATATATTATATATATAGTAATATTATATATATATAGTCTTTCCGTAATGATGCTGAATATATATATATAATATATATATATATATATATATATATATATTATATAATATATATATATAATATATATATATATATATATATATATATATATTAATATATATATTTTATATTTATTACCTTAAAACTAAAATTTACCCTATAATTATAGGGTAGACTTTGAGTAAAATTGTTAACATAATAATAACTTGGAAAACTAATTGGCAACTTAATTCCAGAAGAAAACTTGATATTTATATTCATACTGTTTACAATCTATTTTATTTACCTAATTAATCATATAATCTGTTTCTTTGTTCAAAATCATATTTATAAAGAGAACAATTACATTTTTAAAGAATAAATTGAAGGTCTACCAGAAAATTATTCAAAAGACATTAATAGAATAAAACACTCAAATATATCCACATACTAGCTGCACACAACAACCTTTGATTAAAGATATTAATGAATGAAGCAATTTATCTTGATTTTAGGCTTTTTATTGCACTCTCCACTTGTTTGCGGAGGGAGAGAGAGAGACTGCAGCGTATGACTTATTAATAAATGCCTTTTCAACTATTTAGTTAAGTAATAGGAAAAATATGTAATTAAATAAATTTCATACAAAATATATTACAAAATTACTTTTTTCTTAGGAAAATAGTTAACCTAATTTTAGTTTCTTGAAGCTTTTCGTTTCTAGGTCTGAATCTCAGATAAAGTTATCTGAGGTGTGATTTGTATGCAGCCACTAAGCAAATTCTTTCAATCCCTGTTAGACGTTATTTGGGGTGAGAGTATCCTGTTCAACTCTTATACGTTATTTGTGCTATGGGTTGCAGTCCTTCTCTTAACTTATTTGTTTCTTTTTATTTGCATTGCTTAGTGGCATTAATATTTATGAATAAAATTATATATATTTTGGGTAATATAGTTCTTGGTAGTCCAATTAATATAATTACTGTAATGAAACTATAAACATTTAAGATATAAAAAAATTATTTGAATTTTTATTGATTTGCCTACATTTTATGTTTATAGTTTAAATAAAAATTATAAAATTTATGGTACAAAAATCATGGTAATTGGTTACCCGAGGGTTGTCACCCCGATTTCATGAAAACGGCAGACATATCTAAAAAATAATATAAGAATAGTGAAACGAAATCGTCGCTTCTACTCAGGAAAAAAAAGTTAAGCCTCTCAAAGTTGTAAAAAACCCCATAGGATTTATTAAAAAAAGAAATTTTTTTTTTTTTTTTTTTTTGAAAATCAAAATATTACTAAAAAAATAAAAAAAAAGAATAGTGAAAACGAAAATTGGCAGTCTCTTTAGGAAAAAAAGTTACAGCTCTGAAATTTTTAAAATTTTCCGATGTGGGCCTCGTGCTCATTTTAGGTCCATCCTAGGTAATATTTGAGTTTAACAGATTCTGAACGAAATATCGATATTTTTTCCAATAATGTTTTTTTTTTTTTTGTATCTTTAGAACCCATGTCAAAGTACTGGAATGTGCACAAACTCTCTCATATATATCGCAAAAAAAAAAAAAAAAAAAAATTGATACGTAAAAAAGATGATAATATGAAATAAGAAAAATGTTGTTATATAAAAATATCGTAAAATTGCAAGGTAATGGTACGTTTGCTATATATATAATATATATATATATATATTATATATATATATATATATATATATATAATATATAGTATATATATATATATTATATATAATATTATATATATATATATATATATATAGCTATATATAATTATATATATATATATATATATATATAATAATATATAGTTATATATATATATATATATATATATATATATAATCATATACTAGTATAGTATGATACTTAGCACACTTACAGAAAAAACATTACATATTTTGAATCAGCGTATAAATCTTTTACAGAATGTAAAAAAAAAAAAACAAAAAAACTAAAAGTAGAGCATAGAAAATAAATTACATATCTTGGAATCAAGCGTAAAAGCTTATTATATGTAAGTATTTTTATGATTAAAACTAACGAATAACCTAGAGTAGACCGCATAGATATCAGGAGTCGGGGTCTTTCGCCTCTAGGTGGATGACGGTGGGGGACTTTGTTCAACCCTCTGTCCCATCGGCTCGAGCCCCCCTAATGGAATTATATGTTTCCTTGAAAATTCAATTTTAGGGGCTGGAGCCTAATGGGGAAGAGCCATCGTCACTAGAGGCGAGAGACCCGATTTCCTGATATCTATGCGGTCTACTCTAGGTATTCGTTAGTTTTAATTCATAAACGACTTTACACATTAATAAGCTTGGTACGCTGATTCAAATATGTAATTAGTTTTTCCGTAGTCTAATACTTTTCGAGATAAATCTGCCCTTTTATGGATTATGGCTATAATATATATATATATATATTTAGGGATTACCATACCAGAAAAGAGGCCGATACGATACCGATCCGATACTCTATTTTTTTAGGTGCGGATACCGATACCGTAAGATGGTGCTTTATTAATATAATTAAATAAACAGTAATAAAGATAGAACATTGTGCACTGTTAGCCACTCAAGATTGCATCTGTAACAACAATACTTAGTCATTTTATTTCATATTTGGTTGTGCCCAAGTATATTATTTTTTATAAATTAAAATAGTACCTTTAAGGAATAATAATTGCAATACAATATTAATAACTTTTTATGTTTTGTGTTTCTTTAAAAAAAGTAACATTATCCATTTTCCAGTAAGCTTTAACAAAGTTTAGCTACTAGCTTTTATGTTTTAACAAGATTACAATTTAAAGAAGATTCTTTTTTAACTAGATACAATATAAAGATAAAATAATGAAAGAAGAGACTCAATATTAATCAGCCGAAAATTAAAATAAAAACGCTATTACTCAGACATGACATAATAAAATACTCCTTTAGAATAGATTCATTCAATACTCAAATTCAAAAATTCACAAATTGGGATGCAAAACATTAAGCTTCACTAGTATCTGGCGAGAGACTGTTCCTTTTTGGGGTGTTTTTTTAAAATTCCTAACTACACTATAAATACGCTCTCTCTCGACTGATGAAGGAGGTGGCTGATATTATTTGCTGCAAGCACTTGATAATAATGAAAGCTTGGCCATTTTCATGCCACGCATGAAGGATTCTCTTTTGGTAGTGTTGTCGTTTAGTGATGCTTTCATCTCCTCTTTCCACAGACTGCAATTGAATTATCTTTGCTCCTTGGGACTGACTGTCTCTTCAGTTTTTACGATGAGGTTCCCCGGTGTGATTCCTTTGAAGGTGAAAGAGATGTCAATGCATTTCGGCCATGAACTTTCAAGTCTAACTATCCAATCCTCATTCTTCGTAGGTTTATTGCTGAAAAGCACCATCGTCACTATCAGTGCTGTTTGCAGGGGTTGCAGATAAGGCGGCTTTTCCACCCTAACTATCTTTTAATTTTTTTTTTTTTTTTTTTTTTTGTCAAAGCAAGGCAGCCTCGGTTATGCTAATTTAATGCATTCTAGAAGTGGTTCACCGTCCGAGGTGCCATTCTTGTGGGGTTTCAAGCTGCTAAAGGAATTCCTTATTAGAACCTTTTATTTTATTTATTTTTTTACAGTTGTCACACCGCTCACGGCAGAACCCTATTCAAGGAGTGGTGTTGAACGCTCAAAAATCCATCTAACGCAAATTACGCCGATGAAGCACAGACGCAGGCTTTAAGTGAGGGAAATTAAATTGAGTAGAACACCTATAATGAAAGAGAATTCCACAGAACAGAGGTGGCGGAAAGAAGGAAGCCGCAGCGAACCAGTCTGGAATTACTAACATCAACACAAAACTCATGTGGGCACGACAACAGCACCCTTGTCTACGAGGGCGTCGTAAAGTTGGTGTACGCGGTGGATAGTTTCTCGAGCATTGCCTCTACGTAATATAGAAAGGGAAAAGCATCAACATCGCGCCGCAAATAAAGAGGGAGTGGACTAGAAAGTACAGGACAGTTTATAAACCTTTTTGGGCTTTGACTCGACCTATCCAAAAGCTGGATGAACCAGAGCCCAGCCCCCCACAGATATGAGAGCAGTACTCCATACAAGGGCGGATGAGACCCTTTGTATAAAGGTGGAGTAACTGAGAAGAGGAAAAAGTCTTCGCACTCTAAACAGAACTCCAGTTTCTTGAGGCCACCCTAGCAACCACTTGTGATTTGAGGTTTTCAAAAACATTTTTTTGTTTTATGTTAAGGCAATGGATGTTTATATTGTAACAGGAGAGACGAGAGGCACCGTCGAAAGAGATAGAAAGTTAGTGTCTTAGAGAGAGAGATTTGGGAAGAAGTTGGGTTTTTTAAGAATTAAATTTCACAGCTTGAGACGACCCACCCGGAAATTCTACCAGATCAGCGAAATAGAATCGGAAAGATAAGACGAGAGGCAATTCTAGAGTAAAAGAGGGAGCAGAATTGATATGAGTTGAAGAATGAAAAGTCAAGTCATCGGCATATGAGTGGGATAGAGTTAGATGTGCAGGTGAGAAGAATATTGATGAAAAGCAGGAATAAAGTAGGGGAGATAGAACAGAAACCCTGAGGAACACCATATTGACAGAAAAAGAAGAAGTCGCCCAATCAACACTAGCCAATACATTGAATGAATTTGAAAGAAAGCTAGACATAAGTAAGCAAAGAGAAAAGGAAACCAAAGGAGGGGAAGCTGAGAGCAGGAACCCGTGCCATAACCCGGTCAAATGCTTTGATATTCAAGCGCCACACACATGTCTTCCGCATAGTTCGCTAGGGCGGGAAACATAAATCTGTTAAATAGGAAAGTATATTGCAAGTAGACCTCGAGCCGAAAGCCGTACTGGTTATCAGAAAGAAGGGAAAGAGATTCCAGATGTTCTAAGAAGTAGGAGTTGAGAGGTTTTCAAAGATCTTAGAAAGAATACAATAGAGTATAGGGCGATAGTTAGAAGGATCAAGGCATCCATTTTTTAGGAATAGCTCGGAGGTATCCGCGCTTCCAACGCTGGAGGGAAAGTGCTAGTATTGAGGCATAGAGAATATGTTTGAACGAGGGATGGATAGCACGGAAGCACACTTCTTCAAAACTCGCAGAGGAATGCCATCCGGGCCAAACCCCTTCCTTACGTTCATAGTTTTCAGGAGCCCATGCCCCCGATCAAATGAAATGACAGGTAAGGCATAGGACACCTGCGAGGAGAAGGAGGAGGAAAGGAATAACAGAATCGTCCAGGGTGAATTAGAGGAAATAGGAGGCCAAAGAGATGATGGCCTTTCAGGGAGTATTAACAGAATCATCAGAGCGAAAAAAAGAGGAGGAAAGGATGATTTACAGAAGTTGTTTAGAGATGTTTTTGGCAAGAGGCCAGAGAGATTTGTCATAGGAGAACCAAGGAGGTCAAGCAGCATTTTTCGTTTATGAAAGTCCGCTTTGCTCGTCCAAGAGTAAATACTGCAACGATTTCTAACTGAATGGAAATTAGCAAGAGCGATAGGAGAACGAGATTTTTTCCACACCGAATAAGCAATTGTCTCTAGCCTGAATGGGCAGGGAACAGCACGATCGAACATGGATTTTGAGGAGAAAAAGATTTAGTCAAGAAGGAATGAACCTGCCATCCTATTAACATTACAGTTCCATTTATGACAATCTGAAGCGTCTTAAGAGTCAAAGCAGTCACTTCATTTATAGTTTGCGTAGAAGCAACGCAATGCCCACCAGTCCCGATCAAAGTGCCAGAAAACCGCATATGGCAGGATGAAGATGTTGGAGAGAAAGTATTAATTAGTGATTTAAGGTTGTGGTCAGATTTGACGAATAGGAGCGAAGGTGGTGTATTTATAAGAGAGAGGACTAGTGGTGAAACATAGTCAAGTGTGTTCAAGAATCGTTGGGACGATCGGAATGTGTGTAGGTTATTTAATCAGTTGCTCCAGATGTTGAGAATAACTGTATGATTGCTTCCTCAACTAATCAGTACGAGAGGCACCAACAATTCAGTTTGTGTAACATTAAATTTCCCCTAATTAGGGACTCTCAGTATTTGGATGAGAAGATGTAACAGATCTTCGTGAGAAGTAAGAGGTAATCAAAAAAGGCATGAAAAATCTGTTCTGTTAGGAGAATAGTAGCAGAAGCATAGGAATGTTGTAGTAGAAGGAAGAAAGATTTTAGGCCACAAAAATCGAAGTAGGAGATTCGAGATTCTGAGACGTGTTATAGGATGTTTATATTTACATAGGCACAATCCACCCTTCAAACGGAAATTATTAAATAAGTATAGTTGGATTATTAATACGAGTTGAAGGATGAATTCTTAGGCATCTGGGTCTCAGACAAGAGCATAAATTAGGTTTAGAGTTAGAGGGGTAGTATTCCACGGATGCAGAGTTAAAGTGCAAGCCATTGATGTTGGAAAAGTCAAAAGAAGCACGTGTGCAATCTGCTATCATACACGCACACCGCATCAAAAAAAAAAAAAAAAACAGACAGACACAAATAGACAAAAACACCAAAGGAGAAATGAGGAAAATTTATTCGTAAGCTAAACCTAAATTTTAAAAACGATAAATCTGATGAGAGCAAATTTAAAATATGAATAATCCAGAAAGTTTAAAAACACTCAACCACTCTACGAAATTGCGTACAAAAAAAATATAACTTTTGATCCTCTCTCCTAAGATAAATCTGTATAAATTATAATAATGGCGGTCCAAATAGGTAATGTTACGCTAAAACCCAGTTGGAGAAACGCTAAAATCTAAGTTAAAAAAGGAATCGAAAAAAAAAAAACATAACTTGTACTAGCTATCTAATATCGACTAAGATTTATTATTGATTACAAGTTGTCTCATTAATTTTTCACCAAAAAAGTAAGGTATCGGCTAAGTATCGCCATTTTAACCGATACCGATACCATCAAAAATGGCGATACTACGATACGATACGATACATGTACATCCTAATATAATATATATATATATATAAATATATTAATATATATATATATATATATATATAATATATATATATATATATATAATTATATATATATATATATACGTTATTATAATATATATACTTATATATATAATTATATATATAATATATATATATAATATTATATATATATATATATAATATATATATTATATATATATATATTATTATAGTATATTATATATATTATATATATTATATATATATATATATATATATATTATATCTATATATATATTATGGTAAGCCTGTAGACAGCGACCCACACATTTTTAGACCAAAAATTTTCTAAGTTAAAAAATTCTAAGTTCAAAAAGTTAAGTTTAGTTAAGGTTTTTTAAAAAAATTCTAGTGGGCAAGCTTCTGGCATAAATTCAGAAGCTTGCCACTAAAGAATTTTTCTTAATAAACTTAACTTACTTAACTTTTCTGAACTTAAGAAATTTTTTTTAACTTAGAAAATTTTTGGTCTCAAAATGTGGCTGTCTACAGCTTTACCTATATATATTATATATATATATTATTATATATATATATATATATAATATATATATATATATATATTATATATATATATATACTAATATATATATATATTATATATATATATATATATAATAATATATTAATAATAAAATAATAATAAGTTGGAAGTTACATAGATTTTAATTAAATATTATGATTATGCTGTGAAGCTTTTTATGCAAAACCAAGTTTTTCTTTTCACTTTTATCAATACAAAATCAGTTTGTTAGGCTATTAGATATCATTAGTAGAGGTTTAAGCATGGCTTTGTCATAGGCTTTGTGCTTTAGTGCTGCCGAAAATTAAATTTGACATCGGTGTTTCATAGGTATTACAACAAATCGATTGATTTTTCTAAAAAATCTATTTTATAAGAATCTGTTAAACTCAACTATTACCCATCCTAGTTCAGGTTATGATAAGATTTGTTAATTCTACATAGATTTTCTCTGTGTATACCTCAAACTTATCATAACTGACTTAGAGGGCCTGAATGAAGACTTACTGAGGATGGATCAATTAAAAGTCTATGGGATTTTTAACAACTTTGAGAGGCTGTAACTTTTTTTCCTAAAGAGAGCGACAATTTTCGTTTTCACTATTCTTCATTAATATTTTTTTAGAGTATATCCTGTGATTTTCATAAAAATCGGGGGTGACAAATCTCTGGGTAACAATTTCCAAAATCATAACCAGCTGATGGAATTATGCTTCTCCATTGGTTAGAATATTAGAAGGTAATTATTTACAATAAGTCCCTTATAACAGACTCTAAAAAGAATAGTGAAGAATAAAAAAAAAAAAAAAAAATTATTTGTTGGTCTGCTTTAAAGGAAAAAAGTTACAGACTCGCAAAGTTGTGAAATATTTCCATAGGGTTTTCTTATAGCTACTAGAACTGTGTGGAATTTTGTTTTTACGCAATTAAGGATTTTGTTGAATTTAGAATGCGCGAGGCAAGGCAAGACTATGACCCACAGATATGTTACGCCATAGTGTAAAAAGCGAAATAATAAAAAAAATTAATAAATGCAACAAATCTTTTCCGTAATATATAGGGTCGGGCGGGGTGACTTGGATCACTTTAGGTATAACTTCGTCTCCCGACTCCCCCTAATGGACTTTTTGGAATTTTTTTTTTCTGAATTCAAGGGGAGATAGAGGAGATGACGGAAAAAAATGATGTATATTCATAAAAATATTAAATAAAAGTTTTTTAAATGCTAAAGGGTAAATACAAGCTCCTTCAGCTCGACGTGGAAGGTGTGAATCCGGACATCCATTGAGGGTGAATCGTAGCATCTGTTTAATTCCTCTTATGTATATGTTCAATTATTAAAAATTGAAAGTTGTGACTTAATATATTAAGTACACTTATCATTTGTTAAAATTGGTATTACGTATTAAAAAGTAATTTAAGAAATAAAATAAGCATAAAAAATAACGTGGTCCTATTCCCCTCTCCGCTCAAAAAATTTTGACACTTTTTTTAATTCGTTTTTTTTTATATAATTTCATTTTTATTTTTAATTTTACACTTTATTTATGGAGTAACTTTTTTATTAATATTTGAAATTATTTAAATCGTAATAAAATGTCAATATAGGAATACGTAAAATCAAAAAAAATGGTGGTCCGCTTCACAACACCCAGTCAATGCAATTTTACTGGCGGGTGATATCAGACCAAGATTAGGCCCTCTGTGATTTTGCCAACTAATACTGTTTGTGATCAAAAAATTTACTTGGCCAGTTTAAAGCTAACATACTCGAGTGTATACACTGAAAATTAATTAAAATCATCCACAAATTTCATTTATAGAAGTTAAAAACCTCACATTTTTTCAAAAGTGAAATTCCTATTTGAAGGCCATTTTGTACCATAATTTCTACATCTTTTTTAAAACTATAGAAAACTTTCTAGACATTAAGAGATGATCTAAATAAAACTTGTAGTACTACCGCGTGGCTGATTAATGATCGAAATTATTATTTTTTTTAAAATATTTTTTTATTTTTAGAGTGGACCGAATCACCCCTCCTAAAGAGGCGGGCCCGGTCACCCCGCCCGACGCTATACAGCTATACAAAAAATTTAAGCTGTAATATTAGATTATATTTTATCAGTTTATAATTTTTAACGGTTTAGGTTGATAATTTTAAAATTTTTTGATAGTGTTTGTAGTTAATTTAATTTTTAATAATTTTTAACGTTTTGTAATTAATTTTTTTTCTTTTTTTTCTTTTACAGTCTTGATTCGCACAGTACGATAAAATGAAACCTTGAGATATTCAATACTTTTGGCAGATCTATAAATTTTTCTGAAAGGTCGACAGACAATTGTTTTTGGAAAACATTCTACATATTTTTTTTTAGTCTATGCTATGATTTTCATAAAAATCTGTTATAAGGTACTTATTGTAAATAATTACATGCTGCCAAATATTAATAAAAAATTACCAAATTTATAATATTTTTATAAGCAAATATTTATTATTTATTATTTTCATATATAGACTGTCGGGGCGGTGGTGATCGGACCATTCCTAGGCATAAGTCTGTCTCCGACTCTCCCCTAATGCACTTTTGAATTTTTTTTTTTTTTGTAATCACAGGCACTCAAATAGTCGGATTACCTATAAGCACAACAAAAAATAATTCATGTTAATTCTAATAATTAAACAGTTTTTATTAAGTTAATGAATAACGCTGAGTTTCCTACCTGACCGTGGGAGGGTGAAGCGGACCCCAATTTGAGGGGGTGACTCAAGGAACTGTTTAATTCGTCTTTTTTACGTATAAATTCAATTTATATTTAATATTTTACTTAATATAATAATTATTTAGCATATTAAAATTCGTAATAAGTCAAGTAAAAAATGTCAAGTAATGATAAATAAAATAAGAATAAACCATAAGGTGTGTCGATTCACCGCCTCTCGGGCTCAAAAATTCTTGAACACTCTTTTTAAATTCATTTTTTTATTAAATTTCAGTTTTTTTTTTTAAACTTTTCACTTACTTAATAAGTAACTTTTTATTATATTTAAATTAATTATACATAATAAAAATGGCATAATTATACGTAAAATACGAAAAACATGGTGGTCCGAGTCACCTCATCAATTTTTTAGGCGGGGTGAATCGACCAAGTTGGCCCCCGTGATTTTGCACTATACTGGTTTGGATCAAAAATATTTACACTTTGCATTTATAAGCTAACAATACCTCGAGTTTATCTGCTGAAAATATTTAACATTTATGACATTTGTAATTTAATTACGCAGAAAAAAAAAAGTATAAATTATCAAAGAGAAATTCTAATGAAGGACATTTTGTACCCTAATTTCTAAATTTTTTAAATATAAAAAACTTTCTAGAAATTTAAAGATTGACTAATAAAAACTTGTAGTACTACTGCGTGGCTATTAAAATGAGCGAAAAAAAATAAAAATTTTTATTATTTTTTATTTTATTTAGAGTGGACGAATCACCCGCCTAAAGAGGCGGACCTGGTCACCCCGCCCGAAGAATCGGTATAAATATATATATAATATATATTATTATATATTAATTATATATATATATATATATATATATATATAAATATATATATATATATATATATATATATATATATATATATATATGATATATATATTTCTTTATATGTTTTAAAATCAGTAAGGTTATAATAAGTTTGGTTAAGTAGACACGTTTCTGTATATAATTAGCAAAACTTATCATACCTGAACTTAGTGTGTCCTAAACCGACTGGATTAAATTTATAATGAGAGAGGTTTGGTACCACTGTTTTAGTATAATTTTACATAAGGCTGAAAGATATATAAAAAACTGATTATCAGAAAAAAATTATTTACTCTATTTAGAATCTAGAGTAATTGCAAATTTTTTACCAAGAAAAGAATGAATACTAAGTCTTCCCCTTTTGCTACTATATTTATAAAGATGATAGCATTTATAGAAGGGATGGCTGCGAAAAGACAAAATTTTCAATACTGTGCTCGATTCAGACTGACTTTAATGGAATATTATAGATGTAGCTAATATTTAACACTCACAGCTTTGATTCAAAACCAATTATTTTGGTAATTCTAAGGTTGGCTTTACCAAAAATCTAAATAATCCTTGTTGCTTTAAGTTGCACTCTCTCTCTAGCATATCTATATCTTTCCTTAAATAAAAGGCCCAAACTTTCTAATATTTGCCTAATATAGCTATGATACAGTTTACTTGTAACTGCCTTGCTCTTGTAAAAAACATTGATTTATTATACCTAGAATCTTATTAGCTTTATTTCTTGCTTCCAAACACTGATCAGCTACTTTCAAATTGCTGCTTATAATCACACCTAAATGTTTTTATTGGTTCACAGACTCAAGCCAATTCATTTGGTAGTTATAACTTTTATTTGAGTAACCTAGGGGGAAGAACCTTACGCTTTTTTACTATAAATTCATTTACCAGTTATCTGCTCACTCAAGAAGTTGATCAAGATCTTTTTAAATCTTTATACATCCATCACTATTCTTTACTGAGATAGCTACTTTGGTATCCCAGTCTCAAACTTAGAAACCTACACTTACTAGTCCTCTGGTATAAATGCATTTTATATATGAGGAACAATAGTGTCCCTAGCACTGAACCCTGTGGGACACCACTCTTCACTATTTCCCACTCTTTAATATAACCATGTACCACTCCACCTATGCCACATTGCAATAACTTCATCAGCCTTTTTGGGGAACCTTGTTCAACAACTTTGCTGGTTCTAATATATAATATCAACTGGATCTCCTCTGTCAGTGCAGTCAGTAATGTATTCCATAAATTCTAAAAGGTTTGTCTGACATGAGTCACATGACATACCCTTTCTTAAACCATGCTGGGAGTCATACAATATCTTGTTACCTTTCAAATATTTCTCTATATGACCTTTCAGTAACTTTTCCAACACTTTTAAACCAGAGATGTTAACTAACGACCTATAATTTCCAAATCTTTCATACTATCTTTCTATAAATAGGCACAACAATATGCCTGTTTTTCCAGTCATCTTAAGATCACTTAAAAAATCAATTGTGCCTTTTGCAATGCTGGTACTACCATCTTCAAATTTTACCATATATATGATCAGGACCTGCAGCTTTACTTGGGTCAATATGGTCCAGTATAGATTTACTATATTTTACCTCAAATTCAAATTTTGTAAGTCTTTTTATTACATGCATACCAGAACTATTAGTCTCCAAACTATTATCTAATCTTTCCTCAGTAAACATTGAAAATGTTACCAACTCCTTATCTAACTCACTAAATTTTTATCAATTTTAATTGGACCCCCCCCAAAAATTTTTTTTTTGGTCCCCCCCCCTAAAAATTTCCCTTTAACTTCTTTTAAAAAATTTATAAAAGTTTAAAACTATTTCGGTCTTTATTACTATACAAACTTGCTAAAGTTAATTTCTGCTTTCTCTTTGCATTTCTTATTGACTGGTTAAATCGTCCTCCCTATTACTACCCTTGAATATTTTAAACTACGCTTTTCATTGATTTTCTCTCTTATCTTTCTATTCCAACAAACAGGTTTTCTCTTCACCATTCTAATAGGTTTACTTAAAACATCTGAATAATTTTATGAATAATTTGAATTGTTCCCAATGAAAAACAGTTTTGGTCTTTAAAAACTCTTATCTCAGTTCATTATACTAAAATGCATCAAAATTTGCAAATTGTCATTTTGGATATTAAGATTTTTCTTATTAACTTGCAATTTGGGCCAGATATTCACATTCATGTTAATTCTAATTACGTATATTATGGTCACTAATTCCTAAATTCTCCTCCAACTCTAACCTCAATCCACCATACTTTATTACTAGTTAATAATTAAATCTAAGTGCATCGTGTCTTGTGGGTTCATGACCATCTGGCTCAAAAAGTTGTCAAGTATCCAATTTATAAATACAGAACTGCTATGGTCCATATTAGACAAGGAATCCAATTGAATGCCAGGAAATTTTAAAATCACCTTTTCATATTGGTGCATGCTGTCTGATTTCTTTTAACCATTTTTTGCGCTATTTCTTAACAGGTTACACGAGAATGCGACAGACCCTAAACTGTGGTATCTCTTCAATGTGGGGTTCATCCCTTGGCCCAGATGGGAAACAACCATACCCCCTCAAAAAACCCTGCCTTTCACTCTTGCTATGCCCGTTTCTTCTAGCATCTGCTAAACTCACATTCCTCTTCTTCGGACATTCCTTTACTGACTCAATCCACCTTTTCTTCAGCCTCCCAGTTGGTCGATTAACAGTACACTCATCACTATACATCCCCTAAGATTGTCCATCTGAAGGCATTATACCTTAGATCTATAAATCTCATTCTATAGTTTCACTACGATACATTAACACAGGTAACAAAACGTGCTAATGCAAAATCCTGGTACACTTAAAACTTAGTCCATTTAGCATTCCACAAGGACAATTGCACCAGGCCACCTTTTCTAGCCATCCACAACTTTCCTACTACCTCTGCTCGGCATCATCCGTTCCCTTTCACCATATATCCTATATATTTAACTCAGACACTTGTTCCAGTTTGCTCACCATCCAACATAACCTTCACACCAGGACTATTCTCACTAAAACTCATAACTCTATTCCTATTACGGTTTACTTTTCAAACCCCTCCTTTTTACACACAATAACCAAATCCCTCTACCAATCTCTCAGAACTCTCTTAAGATTCGCGCACAAACAAAATCATACTATCTATATGAATAGGTATTTCACCCTCCACTCTCTCCATTCGTCATCATTTCTAACACCTCCTTACCACCGTCATATAATTTACCTCTCATACGCTATTTCCATATACAGAAATTGAATAACCAGGAGACATAACACCATGCCTCAACTTCCGCTAACAAATTAAACCAAATCACTTCCAAACTTCCATTTATTCTACACACGCTTTCAGTATGTCTACATACATTTGATTCATCAGAAGCTACCCCAAACATCATATATCACTACTACACCTGCCAAAGAGCTTTCCCATTAATCATATCACACGCTTGTTTGCAAATCCATAAAAACCTAAATATAATTTATTCTTCTTCTCTTTCAATCTCCAATCATTTGTTTCAATGTAAAGATTTGATCCTCACATCCTTACCACTTCTAATCACCTTGTTCTTCACCAATCAGTCCCTCATCACTCGACGCACTCTTTCGACCAAAATATTAGTATATATCTTCCCTATATATCTAAACTAAACTAATTCCCCTATAATTCCTACACTGTTACCCAATCCCCCTTTACCTTCATCTAAGCGGGTACTATTCTCTCTCCTTCTAATTCCTCATCTAGGGTACTATTCTGCTCTTCTCTTAATTCCTCCGGGAACTAGTACCCTTCATAAATGTTTTGTTACTCAACCTCCAAATCCACTCAATCACCATCTCTCCTCTGTATTGATCATATCAGCAGTTAATTTCATCATATCTTGCAGTTTTACCATTCACAACTTTCTTCCTCTTACTATTTCATCTTCCTACTAATTACCTCATCTCCAAAACACATATCCTTTCTTGCACCATCAAAACCCACACATTTCCCTATCATCACATTCTTTACTGTCATTGTTATGCAGATTTTTCGATGTGTTTGCTCCACATTCCCCTCACATTCGTTTCATCAGTTACGAAAAACAGTTATTAATATTCTAAGCAGATTTCTCTTATTCTCATTCTTCCCTTTCCCGTTTCCTTCCAGAAGAGCTTTCAATTCCCTTGTAGTTTCCCATTCATCCTCCTTTCAAACTTTTGTTCATTTCCTCTTCTTTTCTCCTAGTATGCACTTTTAGTATTTCTATATATATATTCCTCTATATATATATATACATTTCTTTTGAAACCTCCTCATTAGCTTTTAGTAAGTTCAACCACATATATATATATATATATATATATATGACCGCTTGTATCACCTCTTCATTCCACCACATACTGTTAACATTCTTCCTACTTTAGCACATGCACACACATCTATTGTACTACTAACAACCGCCTTCCTTCATTTTCTTCTAGATTGTTCAGTTCAACTTGTTCACATTCTCTTTCTAAATGCATTCCACCCTCTCTCCTCTTCTCCTCAACATTTATTCCTCTGAACTCCCTGTACCCATACGATTCATACATTTTCGCGAAAGATAGAAAGTCACTTACGGTGATCACGACCCTCCGAGGGATGCATTAACATTCATGATAAAAGATAAATGGTTGTAGGCAGCCAACCCAACTTACCACTGTCCATTTTAGCGCCTTCGACGGCACGCAGAACAACGCTGTGAGATTCTTTCCCCCCACACATTGGGATATAAAGGATAGGGATTCTGTAAGATGTTGTTTAGAAGAGGGGTGTGGACATAAGTATTGTAACATGATATGTGGAATATAAGGTGGTGTAGGTAACATGTTATCTTTTTGAGGAGTGAGGATATAAGCGCAAAAGAGAAAGGCGACCATTAGGCACTGAAATGTCATGGGGAAACCTTACACACCATAAGCAAGAATAAATATCGAAGTGAGTCGCTTACTATATATATATATATATATATATATATATTATATATATATATAGATATATATATAATAATATATAATATATATATATATAATATATATATATATATATTATATAATATATATATATATATATATTGTAGTTCTTCTTTTTTTATATTTATTCAATAACTCTCTCTCTTTCTCTCTCTCTCCTATCTCCCTCCTCTCTCTCTCTCTCTCTCTCTCTCTCTCTCTCTCTCTCTCCCTCTCTCTCTCTCTCTCTTCCCTCTTTTAAGTTTCCCGCGCATCGCTAGATGTCACTCACGCTCGTCTCCCTCTTCCTCTTGTGTTCGCCATTTTGAACCGTACAACGCTATTTTGAAAGCTCTTGTGATTTTGTGCAAAAAGGTTTTATTTTGAATGCAACCAAGTTAGTGATGTTGTCAATCAACCTCCGTTTTGTCAGTGATTACAAAGACTGTAATTTAGTTATTGATTTTCGACTCGTTTCGTATTATTTTACATTTCTTATGTAAAGTACTAGGTAAGCCGTTTAACAATATTTTGCTTTATTGTATCGTTTACATTTTCGTGTTTGAAATATTGTTATTATGTGCATTTTCGTGTTCCATATTTTTTATAATAATTATTTTGTCAATTTATCCATTATCAAATTGCATGCTAAAATTTACAAGTGTATATTTTACTTTTCGTATTTAATTAGTGTATTATTTTTATTTCGATTATAATTGTCACCCTTAAATTCCCCCTCAAAGAAAACTTCACTTTGAATTATTTTCTTATTAATTACAAGCTTTTAATATTTCATTACATTTCTTGTATGCACAGATATGTATCTATTTATAATTTAAATATTGTTATTTATTAAAAATTATTTATTTGTTTAAATATAGGTTTGCTGAATACTGATGAATTCCTAGTCTTATTCAACCTTCATACTACCAAAAGACCCGATTTTTATTCAACCACCACGGAGCCGATCTCCTGCACAACGTTCACCCTCTTCATTCTGGTGACTCCCGTCGTGAACGAACATCCTCCTGGCCTAAACGAAGCCCTCCAAGACGTGTCTGATTTCTCAGATTTCACCGAACGCAATTCTCCGGATATATAATAATTTTTTTTACCATATTTTATGTATAGTTTTATAAATATTTTTACGTCTATCTATAATATTTTATGCATTTTTGGTCTATTGTTCAGGCCTCATTTCAACATTATTCTTTATTTTCGGGATCTGCCCAAAAATAACAGGCAGATTTGTAAGGTGCTTTTGCCTTCCCCACCATTGTAATTATTTTTTTTATTTTTTTTTTCGGGTTTTCAAGCCCCAGTTTTATTTTTAGACTAGTCCTTTCTAATTGTAAGTTATTCAATTTAAGTAGCATAGCTTAGGCCAGATTTGCGACAGTGCTCCCCTGTCGTTTTCTTTATAATATTTTGTATATTTTTACAATTTTTGATATATTTTTGTCATAATGCCACCTGTAGAGGGTGATGTCGCCCAAAATATTATCGAAATTTCAACTCCTGATCGTAATAAAACCACTTGTTACAATGGTAAGTTTATAGAAAAAAATTTAGAGCTTACATTCGCTTTGTTGGAG
>JABUQX010079509.1:35000-45077 GCA_015478945.1 Trachelipus rathkii
ATTGACGGAAAATTTTATAATACATGGATCCAACTGTGAGCGACCAATCTTTAAAAGACCAAAACATATCAGCTACATCAAAAGGAAGGTTAGCCAATCTCAAGGCTCTCGTTTTGTTAAAGCATCCTAACCCTCCCAGTATCTATCACACGTTATTGAGTTATCATCTCCCTTTTTTAGAAATGAATATGGTTGATTTGTGAACATGTAATTGCTGCTTAAAATGTCAACGCAAATCGTCGTGCAATACTTTTACTTGGTAAGAAATTTATAAAAAGACGCTTTTTTTTAAAACGTCGCTCTCATTTTTGTAGACTTCGATTTGTACTCCAACAAAGCGAATGTAAAGCTCTTAAATTTTTTTCCTATAAACTTCCATTTTGTAAACAAGTGGTTTTTTACGATCAGGAGTTTTGAAAATTTCGATTAATATTTTGTAGGCGACATCACCCTTCTAACAGGTTGGCGGCATTTATGACAAAAATATATCAAAAATTGTAAAAATAAAAAAAATATTACAAAAATATTATAAAGAAAACGACAGGGGAGCACTGTCGCAAATCTGCCTAAGCTAGCTAAACTAAAATCTAAAATAACTTAAATTAGAAAGGGAACTTAAGTCTAAAATATAAAAACTGGGGCGTTTGAATGAAAAAACCCGAAAAAAAAAAAAAATTAAAAAAAAAAATAATTACAATGGTGGGGAAGGCAAAAGCACCTTACAAATCTGCCTGGTTATTTTTTTGGGCAGATCCCCGAAATAAAAAGAAATAATGTTTGAAATTTGAGGCCTTGAACAATAGATAGACCAAAAATGCATAAAATATTATAGATAGACGTAAAAATATTATAATTACTATACATAATATGGTAAAAAAAAATATTATATATCCGGAGAATTGCGTTCGGTGGAAACTGAGAAGTCAGACACGTCTTGGAGGGCTTCGTTTAGGCCAGGAGGATGTTCGTTCACGACGGGAGTCACCAGAATGAAGAGGGTGAACGTTGTGCAGGAGATCGGCTCCGTGGTGGTTGAATAAAAATCGGGTCTTTTGGTAGTATGAAGGTTGAATAACGACTTAGGAATTCATCAGTATTTTCAGCAAACCTATATGTTAAAACAAATAAATAATTATTTTTTTAATAATACAATAATATTTACATTAAAATAAATAATACATAATACAAAAAATTCATGGAAACCAAATGTATGAAAATATATAAAACACTGTATATAAATAAAGGAAAAAATAAAAATAGTTTCCCCTAAAATGCAGTTTTCTTTAACGAGGGGAATTAAGGGTGACAATTATCAATCGTAAATAAAAATATAAATACACTAATTAAAAATACGCAATGCAAAAAGGAACTTGTAAATTTTTTCATATACTTTGATAATGGAATATATAAATTGACAAAATATTATTATAAAAAATATGGAACACGAAAATGCACCATATGAAACAATATTTTCAAACACGAACCGGTACGGGTACAAATAAAGCAAAATATTTGTCTATTACGGAAGACGTAGTACTTTACATAAGAAATGTAAAATAATACGAAACGAGTCGAAAATAATAACTAAATTACAGTCTTTGTAATCACTGACAACGGAGTTGATTGACAACATTCACTAACTGTGGTTGCATTCAACAAATAAACCTTTTTTGCACAAAATCACAAAGCTTTCAAAAATTAGCGTTGTACGGTTTCAAAATAATGGCGAAGCAAGAAGGAGAGGAGACGAGCTTACGTGAGTGACTCATAGCGATGCGGCGTGGAAACTTACAGTGAGGCGAAGGAGAGAAAGAAAGAGAGAGATAGAGGAGAGAGGAGAGGAGAGATGAAGAGAGAAGAGAGAGAGAGAAAGAGAGAGGAGATAGGAATGTGAGGAGAGAGATAGAGAGAGGAGTATTGAATAATAAAATATAAAAGAAGACACAATATATATATATAATTATTATATATATAATATATATATAATATATATATATATATATATATATATATATTATTAATATTATTATATCATATATATATCATATATATCATAAATAATATTATATATATATATTATATATATATAGCTAGCGAACTCACTTCGGATAAACTTTACCCTTCCTCATTTGAGCTTATTTGGTTTGTTGTAAGGTTTCCCATTGTCTACTATTTCAGCTCCTCATGGTTCGCCTTCTCTTATGCGCTTATATCTCTCACTCCTCAAAAGATAATTAACTGATGTAACCTATTCACCACCTTATATATCCACATATCATGTACAAATATACTAATGTGCACACCCCTCTCTAAACAACATCTTTACAGACTCCCCTATCCCTTTATATCACCAAGTGATATATATATATATATATAATATATATTATAGTTTAGATGATTGAAATTAATAGGCAACTTAGATATATACGTAATTATATATGTATTCTAGTACGGTATGCACGTTATATATATATATATATTCAGATATTGGTCAATGAACTTAATTAAAGCGTGTTGTTACGTTACTACTCTTGGCATAAGCGAGTAATGGGTATATAGGATGATTTCCCTTGGTTAATGATGAGACAAATGTTTTGTGGATCTTTCTATATAGAGCCACTACTTTTTCTAAATCGGCATTTATAGACTTGGCTATATATAATATATCTAATATATATTATAGTAATAATAGTATTATTTACTAATATAATATGTATTATATATAGCATTATACCCTCTATGGATTAAGTATATAGTAGTTGAGTCTAGTATGTATTACTATACCGTTATAATATTAGTAATACTTTCATATATATATAGACTATAGATACAATTCTTATTTTTCGAGTATTCTAATAGATATTGAAAGAGCATAGTTGTTACTATACTACTGTTCTTCAATAATGCGGATATGAGATCTGATTGATACTACTCAAATGTGAGTTTTTTTTTTTTTTTTTGCAAGATTTTCCAAATTTTGTATTTTGTCGTTATTTCCAGTTAAGTTTTTCTTTTTATTTGAGTAAGTGGAGATGTTCGGAGAGGAGGAGGGAATAAGAAGTAGAGTCTGAAGGAAAGAGAGGGGAGAGAGGAAGGGTTTGAGGAGATGCGATTCGGATTGAAGATGGAGATAGAAAAGAAGAGAGAGAAGGAATGGAGAGAGGAAGGCAATAGATCGTTGAATATTGGTGAATCCGTAAGGCAGCATACGACAAAAACGGGCGTGATTGACGGGAATGGGCCCGGAAATATGGGACATCATTTGCTGGCACTGTCTAGTAACTATGAGATTAAATTGTATGATATAGGGTAATAGCGTGTATTTATATATATATATATATATAGTGATATATTAGTAGTACAATAGTAATGTGTATATAGTAGTCATATATGTGCTATCTTATATATCACTATTATCAGTTACTATATACTAGCTATTATTATACTATATAGTAATAGTGATTATAGGTATATAGAAAATATATATAAAATAATATACATGATGCATATGATTATCTCTTCACCGGTCCATATACATATCATGTTCGTAGTGAATGATCGAAGCTAGCATTCGTATGTAGAAGTCATAGGTAAAACTGTGTAAGGAGTTAAGACTATATTGAATAAAGAGGATGAACTGTACACACCTTCAAAAATATTTAAAAAAGAAAAAAGTTTAAAAGTCTATGTAAACTAGCTAACTAATCAGAAATTCGTTAATTACACAGCTATCGAGTTACACATTGAACGTTAAACAAGATTATTTTATATAAATAATTAAATTAAATGGTTGTACATTGGCATGGTTTGCAATGTTTTAAAAATTAGTAAGAAGAAAAGTTTTTATGGTGATGAGAAAAAGATAAAATAAAAAAAGAAATATATAAACAATAAAAAAGTAAGAAAGTAAAAAACTCAAATCTTATTTGTTAACAACATGCTCTGCGTACTGTGATCATTTTTTTCCAAAGATAAACGCAGTCACAGTGGAGAGTATAGTAGAGAATTTAATGAACCTGAATGAACTTAGAGAAGTGAAGGGCAAAAAATAGGTATTGGGACATGGCCAAAATAAGTATCTTATAGATATATAAAAGTAATGCTAATTACAATTAAGTAGGTAGATGAATAAAAGAAGAGTGATAGTAAATATTACTAAATAATAGAAATCTACAGTATTTGAATATAATAGAGTAGTATAGGTATATGTATAATCGTAGTTATAATATAATACTATAACATAATATGGATGATAATATAGTAAAAGCTCTTCTGAGATATAGGATAATAACTGGAGTATATAGGATTATATATATGATTATATTATATATAGTAAGTATAGGATATAGTATAATGACAGTAATATAATATAATAGAAGTGAGATATCATGATACTTATTAAACAGGATATATAATTTGCAATATATACTTACATTAATACTTAAGCAAAAGTTTCAATGAATTATATAAGATGGTACATGATTAGTAAATTGGTTAGGTGATGTGGTTCGTGTCCATTTCTGGGTAACACATCTGATATAATTGACCTTGGAAGATACAGAAGGCATGTCCGCCGTTCATAAATCGACTAAAGTAAAAACTAAGTAATAGTGGTAAAAATTGAAGGAGACATAGTGTTATGAATATTTGATGCTGATAGTGAACTATAATAACTGGGCAGATCGGGACAAAAATGCTGTATTATATTTCTCAGCGACGAGTTTAATTCTCGATACTCAGTTATATTCATATCCTGAAGACATTTCGAACGAGGTCTGCGCCCTTCTGCGGTAAGATGGTGGGAGGTGAGATGTCTTTAGTACGGAGATAATTTGGTGTGTGGTTTAAATTGATAAGAAAAATGTGCGAAAAGACGAGATAGGTAAAAGGTGGATAATTTGATTGTTGGTGGGGACGGATGAAAGATAGAAATAGGATCAAATGATTACACCCTGAAAATAGGTAGGAAGGAGGGGCCAAGACTAATTTTCTTTTCTTTGGTATGCCTGTGTCGCCTGGGTAATTAGTAGTGGGAAGACTGATATGATATTATATATATAGTAAGGTTATATACAATATATAAAAATGTATTGTATATATATATTATATATATATATAGATATATATATAGGTATATATTATTATATTATATATATATAGTATATATATAATAGTATATGATATGAAATAATATATGATATATAATATAATATAAATTAATATTTATATAGTTGGTCTAGACAATTATTTAGCAATAATCATAATAAAATAGCATGAACTGGTGTTATATAAGAAAAGAAGTAGGGAAATGTTATATGAGGTAAGGGTTATGAAGATTACTGTGCTGATAGTAGGTTTATGTGAGATCATTCAAGATATTTTCATGAGGACGGTGATGGTTAGGTCCAGGTGATTGAGGGATTTGGAGCTGAGTGTTAACAAGTGAGATTTATAAGTGTACAGGTTCACGGGCTAGCTAGTATAGTCCGGGTAGATAGTAAGAGATTCAGAGTTGTGCACTGTGGGGCGGGAGAGCAGAGAGGTATAGTAGTAGTGCTCGTTAGAGTAGTGAATGAGGTGATAGTGTGGGTGTCGAGAAAGTTAGTACCCTTACGATGAAAGGTAAGAGTGGAGTGAGTTTAGTTTAAACTGTAGGAATAGGTTATAAGTAAGTGGAGTAAGTTAGTCACTAGTTCGTTGATTGAGTTCGCTCTGCGTGTTATAGCATGGAAGTAGTTGACATGTCATGGTGCTGCTGTTTTGATAGCTGAGGCTATTTTGGCGAAAAGTGGCGCACGTTTGCGTGTTTCTTGGCGTTTTTTGACTCATGGTTACTAGCTGTGACTTCGAGATTGCCGATTGTAGGTTTTGCTGGTTGTAAGCTGAGTAATGGGTTGTTGTTTTGTGGTGTTGTTGATATACATTTGTTGTTGTATGTTGTTGATTGTTGTTGTAGTTGCTGTTTTGGATGTAGTTTAAGTTGCTAAATGATGTTTTGGGCGAGCATGGATTGTATAACCCTTGAGTAGAAAATCCGAGTTGTGATAGACATAATAAGTTTAAAGATAAAAACTTTCCGTCAGTTGGTGTTTCTAGATCAGGCTACTTAGTTGTGGTTATATAGTATGTTTAATGCTCTTAGAGAGGGCGTGCTTTTATGGATGGTGGATATCGAACAAGCGAGTATAAATATAAGACAGAGTAATTAATCTGAATAGATGATATTATTATAAGGTAATAGCTCTATATGAAAGCTAAACGAGAGGTTATTGAAATAAGATGATTACGCAATCGATAAACATTTCTTGAACTATATTAATTCTGGTTCAATAACTAGATAATGAATGAATCATAATGATTAATAATAATAATATGTATGACGGAATACTGATAAGTCAATGATAGATAATGTGAATTATGAAACTAATACAGTATTTAATTTATATGGTAATTAATATAATTAATATAATAGCATAGGTGTAATAATATGATGGCAATAATATAGATTGTATATGTGACTCACTTGGGTGTATATCAGATATGAAGAATGTTAATGGAATAGGTTAGATGAAAAGTATGTTGAAGGAAGGAAGTGGTAAGGAGAAGGTGATAGTGGATAAGGAGAGATTGATGAGCGCGAATGGAAGAAAAGAAAAGAAGAAGGGAAGGAAGGAGAGGAGAATGCGATGGTGTGAGCAAGGAAGAAGAATTACCTGAGATTAATAAGTAAGAGTGAGTAGAGATTTTATTCTATAGTGGCGAGGCGAATAGCTATAACAGAGAGGTTGAGAGAAGGGATGGACTGATGAGGAGAATAGTAATGTATTATAGGAGTGAAGAATGAATGTGAACAAGGAGGGAGGTGATGATGAGAGAGGTGAAACAGAAGAAGAAGTGAGATAGGAAATAAGCCAGAAGAGTGGTTATGGTTGTGAGTGGAGAATAGTCAGCTATGAGTGTGAAGTTTATGTTGTGATGGTGAGGCAACTTCTAACAATGTGTGTTGCTGAGGTTTAAATACCTAAGATATATGTGGATGATAGAAGGATGTAGGGAATTGATTGCAGAGAGTGATAGTAGTGGAATGAGTGGTTGTAGATGTGCGTGTAGAATTGATGTGGCTTGTGTTGGCAATGAATCCTTGGTGGAGTGGTTAAAGGACTTAAAGCTTGAGCAGAGCTAGGGGGTCTTACAGAGGGTTACGTTGTTACCTGTTGTAAGTTTTGCTGTCTGTCTAGGTGTTGAATCAGCTATAGTGTCTGTGATACTGATATGAGCAAGGGTATAAGTACCTAGTAGCTACAATAGTTTATATATATGTTCAGTGTATATAATAGTAACAATCTACTAATAAGTTAGGATATATACGTGGTATATAGGTAATTTATATAATATATATAATGTTAGTAAGAAGTATTTGAAAAATAATATATAGGTATAGCTCTACTATATGAATTGACTAGATTATAGGAGAGTATGCTATAATGGATGATGATAATGATAAATAAGGTAGTAAATGATACTCGAGTAATAAATGGAAATATATATATATATAGTATACTTTGAAGATGTTGTTGTCTTGTGTAAAGGTTATGGTAATTAGGATGATATTCGGTGGTATATAAAATTACTCAGTGATTGATATATAGTGGTGTATAGTTACTGTACTATGTTGACTGAGAGTACGACCGTCTATGGTATAATATAGAGGTGACCGATAAGTAATAATAGTATAGATGAATATATGATCAGTTATTATAATGAAATTTCTGAAGAAATAATAATATGGGTAGGCAAGATATACCTATATATATAGGTGTCTAGCTCCATGTGGCTTCCCGCAATATAATTAGGCGCTGTGAATCCTTTTTCAAATTAACTCTCAGCATGTCAGAAGATCTCCGCGAAGGCGAGACGATTTAATGAGTGATGCATCTAATAGATAGTGAGCGGCGACATGTGTCTATTTCTCGGTTCGTAGTAGTTTTTTGGGGTCAAGGGCAACTTATACTTAAAAATTTCATTTTAGAGTGGGGGCTTGTGGGGTCCACGTTATGGATTCTAGGTTAGGTGTAATCCGCCTACATAGAACTCGTCCCTTCTGATAGATTGTATATTGTGTATTTTTTTTTTGGTTACTCTATCGTCTTTATCTATAGGTTTATATTATGTTTAAGCTTGAAAGAATTTATTTTTTACTGACGTGTGAATCTTACGTATCTTCACGTAAGGGAGCATGGTCGTAAATGGGTGATAGGGTTTATTACTGCTTACTCTATCTCTTCACGAAATCTTGTTCTGTTCCCTATTTCTTCAACTACTTTTCTGTTCCAGCGGCGATGTGGATAACCTTCCGCACTCTTTATCACGCTCATGTCCTGAGGGAAGTATAGGAATCGGGAAATGATGCATGGAGTTGATGATGTTTATAAGCACTCGATGGATTGAATAGATGATGATGGTGTTGATGATTGATTGATTGATTGTACTGATAATTATGTGATGATAGTAGCAGTATCTAAGTATTCTATTGTATATATTTGCCATACTAATCTCAGAAAACTCGTAGTGGTAAATTTCTTATCACGTCGTATACGTGCATAGCAATTATTGAGTCTATGATACTCAAAGAAAGTAATATAAGAATAATAGTAATAGCTGAGGTAAGATAGATAATGTAAGGAGGGTGGAGGGGGTGGAGATAAAGCTATACTATTTATAGGTAGATTCTATGTTATAATTAATATAGTATATATTATAATATAATATCGTCAGTATATAGTAATAATATATAATTATACGATAATAATAATAATTATTACTGAATTATTAGGATGACGTGACGAATAATCATCATTAGGCTATTATTATTGTAATAATTTAATATGATAAATATACATATATAGATATAAATATAATAAATATTATGAATAATATATATATAGTGTAAGATACCTGAATAATATAGCCGACTATGCTCAAAATTTTCTTTCAAGTTCTGAGTATATTATTTCGTTATATTTTATATAGGTAACTAAAGACTTAATGATCACAAAGACTGATCTTTATAATGTTTAATAGGCCCTATTTAAAAGATCACTTTGGTCAGATTGGATAGCTTAATAAAATAAATTATAGTAATTTGGAAAGTAGTTGATAACGCATATCGGTTTAATTTATTGTCTGTCTCGATCTATCTAACGTTTCTTATCCATAGCTAATAGCTTCGGCTTACATACTCATCTCATCTTCTCACATACATTCAGACTCTATTCTCTTTCCCACTCTATTTCATTCTCAAAAAGGTAAATGTTTATCATTTATTTAAAATTATTCAATTATAGCTGGACCTACTAATTATCGATATAGATCAATATGGATCAGTGAAGATATATAGTAGAGTGTCAAAGTAGTTCGACTCATCTCTCATCTAATTATTTCTAATAATAACTGACTTATCTCTACCTGATGGCACTCTGATAGTAGACAAGCGATCCCTCTAGGTGACCTTGATATATACAAAAAAAAGGAAGTGTGAAACAGTTATATGATTATAACGTCAGACAGGACTATTTATGATATCCAAATAGCTTTTTCTTTACAGTACTGTTGTACAACCAGAGATCTTAGTATGATATATAGGTAAGCTAATACTTAACATATTCACTTACCAATTGACAATCAAAACTAAAATTTTAAGAGATCATAGCCCTAGTGTATAATGGTATTATATAAAAGTTGGTACCGTATAGTATGTAATTAGCCGCCCTTATGTCGACACATTGTTTTTTTTTTAAAAAAGTTATAAGGATAGAGGAGCACAGTGTCTACATAATAAGATAAGAGGGTTATAAAAATCGGATAATTTTCACCTTAAAAGTTAAATAGCGCTCCTACTAGGTATTATGGGACAATTCTATTTTAATCATATTTTATATATATGTAACACCGTTTACTCAGGGTGTATTTACCATCTAGAAGAAAACGTAGATATATATATAATATTAGTATTTACTTATTTTAATATTTTTATTTATTATAGTTTATATTCATGGTCTCGTTCTTTTCTCAATTTTT